>JANHFX010000430.1:0-21204 GCA_027560015.1 Chloroceryle amazona | reverse complement strand
TACACACATCATAATTCATCACTCGCCTGTCCTTGTTGGCAGGTGTAAGTCAAAAGCTTTGGAGACATGTTCCACAGTTCTTCCCGTGGAAGAACCAAGCAGAATGGCAGTGTGCCACTGAAATGACTTCTGTGGCAAGAGCCTGCCCATTCCATTCACTGGCATCCTTGTCACCATATATTTAGGACTATCGTAGTTTTCAGAAGATTCTATCTTTTGCTCTACATGTTATCACATCTGTTTCTTCCTGAAAATGTTGAGGTGAAGCTCACCTACAATTTGGATGCTTTGGTAAAAAATCTTGTTTCTGCTTGATAGAGGACAACAACATTAGAAGAAGAGATTTATGCTGATTGTGACCAATTCCCACAGCTGCTTACTTATATAAATACCCATCATCTACTCAAACAACCTGCTACAAGGAATTGGAAGGGGTTTATTGCTTTCCTGGGATCTTAAATACAACTGCCAGGGTTAGTTTGCAGAACTTAAACTTTTTTTTCTCTTTCTTTATATTTGTAAACACGAGGACTCAGAGTTAACAAGTAGAGCACATCCATTCTTTCATGGGCAAACTCAGAAGGCCATGATGCTAAAATCCCTCTCTACCCTGAGAATAGTGAAATTTTGTCACAGCACGAGTAATTCCTGGAACCATTTTTAAGTTCAAAAATAAACAACTTTTCCATGGAAGATTTTCAACTGCTATTCAAAGAACATTAACTGATAAAGTTGCTTCTTTCCAGTACTGTACTTCGAACTCACATAAACCCTGTGCTCTTAATTCATATTGTGGGAAGCCCAAATATTACTACAGTAAAGAACGTGAGCTAATAGGGAGCGTGTACTAGCACTGGGGATGAGTTCCCTGGTAAATATCAAACTATTTTCAGCATAATAGCAGATAACTCTTCAGAACTGCTACGTAGTCTTGTTTATAGAATACTATGAAAACTGGTAATTTTTTAATTGCTGTTAACAGACACAGAAGTTCACAGGATTTGGAACACATGCTAAATTCAACAACCATAGATGTTTCCTGTGGAAGTGTGAGATGTAGGACAGGGGTCAGCATCTTTTCAAGTGCAGGGTGCCAGACTAATATTTTTTTTTTCTTTCCCCAGGCTGAAGCTAAATGCAGTGGAAGGAACTCGGTGGGAGCTAGGAAATGCAGCCTCTGAAAGGGATGATGCAGCTGATCATTTCTCTTCTTTGTGAGGCAGGCACATCTGAGCCCTGGACTCAGAGTCAGAAGAGACACCCAACGTCCTGACTCAGTAGCCCCTGCTTTTTATACCCGAGTGAGATTCAGGATCTACCTGTCCCTCACCTTTGGCATGTATGCCATACATTGTTGACCCTTACCACAGACTGAAGCATTTCAGCCATCATACAAGATCCCTCTCTTTTCAGTAGTGCAATGTAACACTTGAATCCTGCAGGCCAGTGCCAGATCCTTTCACGTGTGTATTAATTTTGATTGCACCAGTCACACTGAAGACGGCAACATTAACCTTAAAATGAAATGTATATGTTATTGCTTGAAGAGCATCAAGCACAGATCCATCCTGACCTACTTGATTGAGCAAATTGGTTAAACCTCTGCTTAAATCCCACCAACTTTACAGGAAGAGGGCTACGTGTATATTTGGCTTTGAATACTTTCTACTTAGGCATTACAGGCTTTCCTGAATAAAGAAATACATGTGCATATTTACATGGGTTTACCTTCTTCTGAAGAGTGCCCAGACCAGGTGAAACAAAACCAAAAAACCCCACATGTACATATACAAAAAACAAACACAAGGAGTTTACATTCAAAGCGATGTGTATTCATTTATTCCAAACTGAAATGGCATTTCTAATTACTGTATTTGGCATTTCTATCATGCTGTTTGAATGGGCTTCAAAGAAGAGTTAAAAAAGTAAAATATATTGTCTGTCTATATTGGTGATGGTTGGAAAAATACGAGAGCTCTAAGGAGCAGGAGATTGTTCACCTTTCTTCAGGAAGTAAGAATGTTACCTGTCTGTCTATACTTATTCCAGTACATAATTCCCTCCTTATTAATCTCTTACTTCTTCTAACCATCAGACCATGATAAATGAAACAAAAGGGGAAGTACACTAGACTGTGACCTTCACAAAATCAGACGTCTCTAGTGCCCTGGTATGCTTCCATAAGATTTGGGGGAAGTAAGAAGTAGAATTTAACTGAAGGTAATGTCAAGTCAAGGGCCTTTTAGAAAACACAGCTCTACTGCAACACCTTCCATCAAAACTCATCTGGCTGAGGTGGTGCCAGGTTGCAAACTGATCATAGTTCCACTAGTCTCAGTGCTCCAATGATCCTGGGAGCTCCAGATGTGCCAGCAAGAATCCTGAAGAGGTTCCAGGTGTTTCTGGTTACCTCACTGCTCTGCTGTTGATCTGCAGAAAATATACAGCCGTAGGCAATAGGAACAACTGATGACAGAGCTGACTGGCAGAGGGAGCAACAGTTGTGGTTTAAAGAAACTGTATTAGTACAGATGAGTAATGACATATTTATGGGGTTTACAGGGAAAATTATAAACCTCTAAAAAGAAAGGTCCTACTTATAATGAGGTTTTCCTCATGCTGTCAAGTATAGAGAACGGGGCATCTGTGCCTTCTACTTTGACTATCACATCACACAAGATAGGTAAGCTATGTAAGAGAGATTAAGCTATGTAAGAAAGATTAATTTTCTTCTTTTCAAAGAAAAAAACCCCTGTTTCTTTATTTTGCTGAACAGGTTAGAAAAAACATCACCTTATTCTGTAGCTTTGCTTATGTAACAACATGTATAAATCTGTAATTCATAAGCCTACAAACTTTTACACTTTATACATATAATTAGTTCTAGCAAAGAACAGTAGAACTGTTATTTTGAATGAAAATTAAGCGTAACTAAAAGAATTCACACAAAATTGGGGTTTATCCAAGAGGGGAAAATGGACTGGCAGACACTTTCTGAAACTCAGTAAAGGCAAATCCACATTCTTGCACTTGGGAAGGAAGAGCTCCTTGCAATGACTGAGGCTGGGGACTGACAGCTGGAGAGCAGCTCTGTAGAGAAAGCCCTGCGAGTTCTGGGGGGCAGCAAGATGAGCACAAGCCAGCCATGTCCTGGCAGCAGAGAGGGCCACCAGCCTCCTGGGCTGCATTAGCAGGAACAGAGCCAGAAGACCTAAGATTCACCGCAGTGCATGGCAGGAAGGCAAGAGACAAGTGTAAATTGGAACAAGACCGGTTCAGCCCAAGTCTACAGAAAACATTATGACTGTGAGGACAGTGGGCAGAAGAGGCCACTTGTGAAGTCTCCCTCCTTAGAGGTTTTCAGGGTAGGCAAGGCAGCTACTCAAACCTCATGGCTGACCCTGCTTCAGCACCTGGTTGGATGATAGACACCTGAAGTCCCTTTCAACCTGATTTTTCCTGTTTCAAAGTTCACATTATTTTTATATGGCTGCAAAAATCAGTGCAGAAAAGAAAGAACACATTTATTCAAAACCCTCTATGACCTATTCATCCGTTTTACTTAAGCACAATCAGGCCCACATAAGAAATCCCATTTTTGTCCCCTCCCCTCCCTACAGTAGCTGTGGTGAGACAGTGGCCTCTGAAGCAGCCACTGAAACAGACTCTTCTGGGAAGCTTAAGAGTTCCCTCTGCCGGCTTAACACGAAAGTGGTGAACTTCTGCAGCACCATCCCCTGACACAGCATCACAGGTACACTCCTCTCGCAGCACAGCTGTGCATCTGCATGGGGCAAACAGCTGGGCAGTAACATTTATCATCTACAAAGAGAATGCCTGAAGCAACATCACACCATGTCTGCCAAGAACTCCCTCTCTCTCTCCCAAACAACTGGAATTCCAGAGCTGTCATCCTATTAGGATGCCTGTCTTGTTGAATAGCCTGTCAAACGCCATCTGTGTGAGGAGCTTTAACATAAAAGAAAACTTATTCTGGGGACACTTTGTTTAGTTTTCAACACGAAGCGTGTGCAATGAATTGATAACAGAATTATGCCCTAAAAGACAGAACAGCTTGTGTCTTAATGACTCATCTTTCTCCCTTGCAAGCTCATGGGAGAGTTTATCCTCCTTTTACAGCTCACGCTGCAGTCAAATTTCTTCTTGCAAAGTTGACATCAGGTAGGAAGAGTTTATTTTAATCACTAGATGTATTATACTGTATGATTAAAAAATACAAAGTTATGAAGTACTTCAGCTGCAAGGTATGTATTTATTTATATATACTATGGCACATAGGTCTGTCTATACCTACCTAAAAAAAGCTTTTCTTTATAAGCATTTCTACGTGTAGATGAGTAAATGTAAAAAAATACAGTTCAGACCCAGTTCTCAATTATTTCCTAACCTGATTACTTCAAGCTCTTTAATAAAGAGATTGCCATTGATAGTGGAGATCACCTTTCTGGTGGTTGCTTCATAGACCTGATGACTTCTCCCATTCCCTCTTCTCCAGTCCCAGTGATGTGTGATCTTTCCATTCTCCAACGCCGAGCAGCCACAGCTAAACTTGCTTTTACTTGATTAAAAACCCTGTTTCATTTATTTAAACTATGTTCCAAAGTCACCGAGGGGATGCACTCAGACAGCAAAAGCTCTGAGTTTCCCCAAGAGCAAATTAAAGTTGTTGTTAGCACTAAAACTATATTGCTGCCAAGAGTTATGGTTAGCCATTTCCTTTACATAACTGCATCTCAGATGGAAGTGGCAGCTGTTGGTACGCTTTCCTAAATGGTAGTTTCTTGCCTTCTTTGCTTCAGTGCTTAAAATGTGACACTGCCCACTCCAGGAACCAAAAAATTTGAAAGTGAACTAAAAACTTGCATATTATTTACGTTAAATGTCAAAGATGAGTCTCAGTTCCCTGAACCTGTTCCTCTTCCACCTTTTGCAAGGCAAAGATCTTACGTAGGACTATCTTTTGTGTCCATGCATTACCTCAAACAAATGAGGCCCTGATCACAGCTGCATGCAGGAGAGGTATTTATTATGCGAGTCATTAAAGAGAATTGTTATTAAATGAGCACCTGGCAACATGTTCTGATAGATAAACTAAGAGGGAAAGATGGAAAAGTCATTACCTCAGCAATTTTGTAATGAGATGCTGCATTTCCAAATGGCAGAGAGAATGATTCCATGCTGGCAAGGGAAGAATAAGATGACCCACCAGGACTCTCCTGGCAGAATCCTGAGTTGATTCACACATCCCTTTTTCAGGCAGCTTTAACTAGAAAAAGCCAACCAACCAAACATAAAAGCAAGCCAAACCACCCAATCAACCCCACAAAATCAAAAAATCCAAGCAAACCAGTATGTGGCTCACCTTGGTGTTGAAAGTGGGTGTTCCTCCTTCCCCCCTTTATTAAGTAGAAGTCACAATTTTTTGTTTGTTTGTTTTTAACTAAGAAATATTAAATAAAACAATGTAATTTTTAAACATTAGAAACAACTTCTTACAAGTACATAAAACGGGCAAGAAGAACAGGATCCAGACTACATTTCTAGAAGACAATGCAAAAATTATTGTGAAGCAGAACTGATTTAATTTAAGGTGCCTTTTCTTTTTTCCTCAAGGAAGATAAATATGCTTAGTCCAGGTATGATAACTGTTAAAAAGAGGACAGAAAGTACTAGCTTTATAAAGTTATGGCACACATAATCTACCAACATGATAGATGATACTACGTGAACATTCCAGATTTGCAAAACATGAAGGACCATCACCAAAGTATCCAAGATATGATAAATTTGCTTCGAAAAACTGACACAGCAACCTCAAGATGTATTAAAAAAATACTCTCCCAACACTAACAAGCTTAACTTGAGCATTCATCTTACAGTTAGTATGAAAGCCAACTTTTATCACTCTTATCACTTCTTTTTCTTCTCCCCCCCCATCTTGGGCCCACTATGCCCTGTGGATACAGAAGAATTTACAAGAGAAGAATGTTTCTCTTAGCTGCACAACTTTCCAGCTGCTACTTGAGCAGTTTCTGCACTAGTGGATGTAGATCCTACACATCAAATGCTAGGATGCTAACTGAGGAATGGGTGAGCATTAGAGCATGGTTCTATTTAACAAAAGCAAATCAAAACGGTGAACCTCAGCCCCGAAGACCCTCCAGCCTCCCTGCTGACAAAGGTTAAATTCAGAGGATGAAATTCATCAAAAAAACGTCATTTTGTTGAGACAAAATATTTTTACCTCAGCAGCAAGCCAACTAGTGCAACCAAATACCCTTTTTGCCATCAAAGCAATAGCAAGATCATAACAGGAGAATAGATCTTGCCCTGTTCAGGGATCTGCTTGGAGGGGGAGGTAAGGCAGGTAGTCCAAGACAGAAGGAGGATCCAGGAGAGTTGGTTGATTTTCAGCGATTGCACTCTCCACTCCTGATGGAAATGAAGCGAAAGGTGGCAGGAAGCCAGCAGGAAGGAACAATGAGCTCCTGACTGAACTCAAGGTGTAAAAAGGAACACACAAAGTGGAAACAGGGGCAAATGGTCCGTGAGGAATACAGAGACACCGTCAGCACGAAGGGATGGGGTCAAGAAAGTCAAAAGCCCACTGGCAAGGAATCTGAAGAGCATCAAGGGCTGCTACAGGCACTTGTGCAGCAAATGAAAGACTACAAATTACACAAGCCCCCTGCTGTGGGTAAGGAAACCAGGTGACAAAGGACACAAAAGTGAAGATGCTCACACCTTTGATATTGTGTTTACTGTTAAGATTTGCTTTCAGGATTCCTAGGCCTGTGGGTATGTCTGGAACAAGGAAGACTTACCTGGAGGAGAATCAAGTAATGGAACATTTAAAAAACTGGAGAGACAGTAAGCCAGTGGAGCCTGATGAGATGCACCCATGAGTGCTGGGGAGGCTAGCCAATGCTATTGAAGAGACATTCTTAATCACCTTTGATGACAAACCAACAGAAAACCCACAAATCCCAAACCCTATCCACACACACCTCCAAGAACACACAAACTTGTGTGATCTCCCTCTTCTTTTGACGTGTGGCCAGATGTAGCCTTGACCATCTAGTTGTTACTTAACCTAGTAGCTGGAGCACTATCAGAAAGCAGCAAAAGTAAATCCAGGTCTAGGTCTCTTACTTCCCATTAGATTATCCCAGGAGATTCTTCTGCCTTCCAGAATCTTGGTTTAAGAGGCCTAGATGTAACAAGACTAACAGCAACTCTCCCCCCCAGGTCACCCCGAGGTAACAGGACATACCTGTTACCTCAACTACTTTACATGGAGCCACGTGTGCCACAAAGAACAATCAGCAGACCAGAAATTAAGATTAAACATTCCAGTCCTGTAGTAGGTGGTATTAATTCAGGAAAAGAAAAAAAAAGACAAAAAAATAAGGTACAATTTCAAACTACTACATTAGCAACCATTAAATTCTAATTTCTAAGAGAAATGTAAATAAAACCAGGATTGTTGCAAACATATTTGAGGTCTATCTGCAGCTCATATTTGGATTAACATTGGAACTGAAACTAGAAAGTTAGATATGGTGTGAAGCTGCTAAAAAGATGAGGAAAATTCCATTTTGATCCAAGGTAGGAAAAAAAAAAACAACAAAAACAGAGTTGCTTTAAATAACTTAGGAAGTTACCTTTCAGAAGTGGTAAAATCTCAGGAAATAAGCCACAGCAGACTGTTGGAGCAAGGGGAGGGAGGGGTATCAGGAGGTTAATTAGCACCATTATGCAGAACTGTCTCTAATATTAGTGCTATCTATGCTGCAGGACTGCTTGGGGGAGAGGGATTAAAGCTTTTTTTTTTTCTTCCCATGCATTTTTTTCTATTAATCACTTAAAGGAAGCTTGAATTCTTTGTATGCCTGAACTTGTGCTGTATGAAGAATGGTCTGAAAGCAACTGGAAGGGCAGGTGCACCCTGTTGTCAGGGAGAATTGTCTTAACACGTGCACATAGTGTTGTACACACTGAGAGCTTAAGGCTCCAAACGTGATTTGGCCATTTTCACAACTCTTGCTGTTTTTTCAACTTGCAAGTGTTGTTCAAAGGCTAACAGGGACAACTGCTGGCCTGAAGAGGACCTCTCTCATACCTGTGAGGATGATGGATGATCTCTCAACCACAAAAGGAAAAATAGTGCTGTGTTTGTACAACCTCTCTCATATTTCACAGTATCCTGCTCTTGCCTACAACTTACGGGCTTTGGCATCTCTCCTGGGAAAGAGGATAGTGATTTGGAATCCTTCAGGTGATCTCTGACTTCCTGAATCACCTAAATTATCAAGTTATTCTGCAAAACAGACTTCTTTTACTCTACTTATATATGGAAGCTATTACACTTTGCATGACAAGACGTGCTGCGAGCTCCCACCAAAGAATAAATTCAGTATTATATCCCAATGCTCAGATGCAAAACATTTCAGCACCTACTTTGATTCCCAAGATTAAACACTGCAGGAGCATTGGGGTATACCTGAGATAACTTGAAGGGAACTTGGAATAGCAAGATGTTCTTCATATGATGAAGGATCATTTCAGGCTTGAAACATTAATAGAAGAGTTTGCATTGGACAGACAATTCCATTGAGTACAAGTTGAGAGTTTCTCATCAAAACTGACATGTTACTAGCAACAGGGGCCATCATCTAGAACACTTGGGAGTTGTCTTTGCTGCTCAATCACTGACAAGGCACACTCCTGTAAGATCCTTAAGGCCAAATATTACTCTAACTGGCTACATCTGTACTAAAAACTCCTAAAGGTCCTTGAGCTGTATTCCCTGTGCTGCCCAAACTGCCAACTTTTTCCTCCTTTTCATTTAGCACTTTAATACAACACTTAACCTACAGCTTGAAAGTTAGGTGGCATATAGGTCCATCTCTGGCAATTACAACTGAGAAAGCTCTAAAGTTTTCAGACTGGCCAATTAGGAAACATCTAGAGAAAATAACTTAAAGAAAACTCTTATAGGTACTTTTAATACTGCTGGGTATTTAAACTACAGCACACAAGATCATCTTGGACAGCTTTTATCATAAGTCAACAGAATCCTTTCTTGCATAACAATCACATAAATATATACTGCACCTAGAACTCCTGCATGGACTGTTTACAGACTGAACTGTGACTTAATCTGACAAAGAAGTCTTCAGAAGTACACTGTAGGTGTTTGGCCTTTACTGCTCAACAGGTCAATCCTATTCATACCCTTTTTATTGCCACTTAACCTCAGAGTACTGTTTATAACTCCTCCATAGCCAAGCCTAACATAGGATCTTTTTAGCTGTATTCTGTAGTCCTTATGCTCTGTGTTCACCACTCCAATGTACTCCAAACTTGCCTCACTTCCAGAGATACTGTCCCTGGATGCTCCTTATCTAAAACTGTGACAGTCCTGCAGAATATACCAATTTTAGCTCTTATACTTGCCTTTAAGCTTAGGGACAACACGTAGGAAGTTGTGTCTATGCTATGCTTATTAGCTTTCCATCAGAAAGAGCACAGGAGATAAGAGGATAAATCAACTGTGGTATTGCTTGCTCTGGAAAAGACAGGATGTTATCACATGCTGTTTAACTGTAGTTAAAGTCACATGACTTCATCAATTCTAGAGGGTACTCTTACAACAACTGCGTGCCACTGAGTGCAGGTGTTAGCCAAACTTACTTTGCACCACCAGATAAACTAGCTCCCACACTTAGTGCAAGTATCTGGAAGAAAAACTTGTCTACCTACCTTTGGAAAGTTGTTTGACATAAATCTTCCTTTAGAGGAAAGTGTGTGCAGGTTTTTTTGGTTGGGTTTTTCTTTTTTTTTTTGAACCCCCCATATACATTCCAGCACTTCAGTTGTGCTCTAACTCAGTGCTGAAATGAAATATAGCAGTGCTCAAAAGGTTCTTAGGTTTTGTGGTTTGGGGTTTTTTTTTCTTCCTGTTTACTTTTTTTAATTCCCCCCCACTTCCTAAATGACAAATAGAGATGACAACACAGCAAGGTATTAACATTTTAAAAAATTTTAAGGCACATTCCAACAAAATAAACTTTTATTGAATGCAGTATTAGGCATTCTATTTTGTTTAAGGGAACAGTGCTTCCCCCCCAAAGAGATTCCCTTTGACAGTTTCTAAAAGCTGTATTTCAGTTACAGAAATATTTCTTGTCAAGAAACATCAAACTTCAGTCTACATTTTTCTTCAATTATAAGGTGCAACTAAGTCCTTCTGAACGATGACAGTTTTCAGTAGGCACTGGAATAAGAAACCTGCAAATTGTTTACAGTTGCTGGGTACAATGTTATGTTAATCTCAATTTTATACTAACCTGTCTAGAGTGTTGTTCTTGAAGAATTATAGAAAAAGTGGCATTTAAGAATAAAGAAATGCAGCTTTAAGAGCCATTTTTGACCATGATAAAAAAAAAAAGAAAAAAACAAAAACCTTAAATGTCAACCTGCATATTTAATGCCATTTCCACAGTAGGTCAGCGAGCAGAGGCTTAGTCCAATAATTTAGAACTTCAGATAGGAATGTCTTTTGGTTCTGAATGCAGATCATAAGTCATCATGTGCAGTAGTTGAAGGATCAGTTGTTTCACTCTCTACCTCTTCTCCTGTGAAATTATCATAATTAGAATACAAATGTATTATTAATTATACCATATAATTTTTGACATTAGGAATTTTGAAGAGGGAAACCAAAATCAAAACCTTTATCAAGACCAGTAAAGCAATAATGCCATAGAGAAGAGCTACTTGCACCATCCTCCTAGACCAAGCATTTAAGTCTTTGCGGGTTTGTTTGCTTAGGTTTTGGGTTGTTTTTTACTAGATGCAAACAAAACAATTCAAGTAAACTGGAACAGTATTGTTAGTGGAAGAAAAAGCAACACAGTTATTTGGATTCTAAGTTTCTGTTTTCAGCTATTCACAGTGAACTTTCTCCTTTCCACACAACCTGTCAGAAAAAAAATATGGTATTTGAAAGCAAAAAGCAAGTATTACCCAGAATTATTTTCTATAGTGCTAACTGATCTGTTCAGATGTTTTAACAGCCTTTGAAAAAGTGGAGTAATTATATTGGTAAAGGCATTAATCTAAAAATAATAATAAAAAAGCTAATTTGTCAACTTTCCATTTTGCTTTTGTTCTCTTAAAATGTCAGGCCATATTAAAGAAGATAGAAACTGCCATCCTGAGTATGAGCACTGAGAGTATAAGGTCTGAACTGCATGGCCTTGAGCAGCAATACTACACAGATCTTTACAGCTTACTAGTAGAAGATGGAAAAGCAATCGGGGCAGGGAGGGAGAAACAAGAACAAAAACCCAACAACCAACAAAACAAAGTAAAACCAAACCACAATCCCAACAAAATAAGAAGTAGGAAAAAAATAAGTAAGTAAAGCTATGAAATAAGAGTCTCATCTATTCTCCTACAACCCTGAAGGCAAAATAATCCTGTCTTCCACTTTGGAATCCTATAAAAAGCCCATGGAAAGCCTAAGGAAACAAATGTAATTCTGTCCGTAACGTGTCCTACATCCTAGAGCAAATTCCACTTTGATTTCTGGACTGAAGGTATAGTTTAAGTCAAGCTAAACAGTTCCCTGCTAGTGAAAGATGGATGTTTTCTTCATCTTCACACCAGCTCTGGCATTTCTGTGATCACAAAATAACCAAATTCAGCTCACTCTTGCAGCAAAAAGAATTCTGCTTCATTTTCTGAGATCTTGGTGAGCTGAAGCAGCTTGAATGTGATCAGATAAACCCTTAAATAATTATAATGAATGATAAAGGAAAAAAAAGTGAGAGGAGGAGGAAGACCTTTTTATGACAGGAGTAATTTGCTAATTCACTTTCTGTAACGAAGCCAGACACTTAAGCAACTTAAAAATACAAGCTTAAGAACAGGACACTTAAAAAATTCACCATCTTTAAGCAAGACAACACGCACACCAGAATGTGGCCTACACCACCAACTGCTTGACTGCTTCCACAGTCGTAGGAAGATGAGAAATTACACTAAAGAGTTTACAAGTGACCAGGCACTTCAACAGAAATACACCTCCAAGTTGTCGATAGAACATATTTAAAAAATACAAGTAAAAATTGGTCACTGAAAAGCCACCTACCTGGTTTTACAGTTTGAACACATGTTCCATCCTTATCTTCAAACCCTTCTGAACATACACACTTGTAACTACCTGAAGTATTAACACAGTCTTGATTCTCCTTCACACAGACCTTGTCAGGAAGGTTGCATTCATCAATATCTAGACATATATAAGGAAAGTCCACTGCTGTTATTTTGTTCCAAAACTTACTTGTGCTCAGTCATAGAAACAAGGTTCTATTTAAATATAAAAACCACTGAAGAGCTGAGTGCTGCTGCCACTAATGTAACTCCTGTTGAAATCATCTGTTACACTTCTTCATGATTTAGACTGTGTTTCAAATTTAGCCAGTAGTGGGGTTTTTATGTTTTGCAGGCTTCTGCGTGGGGAAATGAATTAAGCAATGGCATTTATCTTAACCTGCTGAAGATTTCCCACACTCGTTTTCTACTGATGCCATCAAAGTTACAACTAGAGGGAAGGTAGCCTGTAAATACTACATCATCACAATTAACAGCTACTTAAGACTGCATGTAGCTTCTGCTCTTCAGAGAGACTCTAATTTGCCTCTCTTTACATGTTATAATCCACAATGAATTAATGTCAAATGAACTTGGATATTAACAGATCATCAGAAAGACAACAGAATCCACACTGCGTTCCTGCTTTTGTTACAGAATTAAGACAAATATGAACTCTTAATGAAGTGGTAGATAACTGACAAAAGACTCAAGTATTTGTTTCCTGAACCCACTATAAAATACTCTGTTCACTTTGTAGGAGTGTTTCACCTTTAAGCCTTGCCTGCATTGTTAGCTCAATAATATACAGGAAGTTAAACAAAGTCTGTGCTGCTAATACCAGAACAACAGGGTTTATTTGGATAGGGTTGAAAACTGAAGCAGGCAAATATGAACATATTTAACAGCTCCTCAGGGGGGCTAAGTAAGGGTCAGCTACTTGGTGTTATACCATACACTGCTAAATCCACCAACCTGTACACTTGCCATCTTCTTTCATGTATCCAGATGCACAGGTCTTACACTTGTCAGAACCTTCCCCTGTGCAATCTATGCAGCTGGCATCACATGCTAAATTATTTTAAGGACAAAAAAAATATAAAATAATATATTTGAGGTTTAAAGTACCATCTTAAAGTCAGCCATCTTAGCCACTTAAGAAATCATAGACTTATGGAATGATTTGGGCTGGAAGGGACCTTAAAAATTAACTAGTTGCAACCCCCCCTGACACGAGCAGGGACATCTCCCACTAGATCAGGTTGCTCAGAGCCCCATCCAGCCTGTCCCTGAACACTTCCAGGGAGGGGGCATCCACAACTTCCCTGTGTGAAGTCTCTGCAAACTCACTACCCTCACAGTAAAGAGTTTTTTCCTTCCATCTAATTTAAATCTACCCTCTTTCAGTTTAAAACCATTACCTGTTGTCCTATCACCACATTCCTCAATAAGGAGTCCCTCCCTTCCTCCCCACCTCTCCTGGAGGGCCCCTTTATATACCAGAAAGCAGCTCTAAGCTCTTCCCAGAGCCTTCTCTTCTGCAGGCTGAGCAACCCCAACTCCTTCAGCCTGTCCTTGTAAGGGAGGTGCTACAGCCCCTTGAACCCCTTTGTGGTCCTCCTCCTCACTCACTCGAGCAGCTCCACGTCCTTCTTACACTGGGGCCCCAGAACTGAACACACTACTCCAGGTTGAATCTCACAACAGTGGAGTAGAAACAACCAGAAATCTCTCGCTTTCCTCATACAATACAAAGCCTCATCTTCCCCATGCCCAGTCAGGACCAGACCACGTTGTACTAAATGCCTGGGATCACAGCCTTTCTAGCAGTACATTAGGATTCTAGACAATAAAGTACAACAGCAGATTAAAAAGAAACCTTTGCATGAGAAAGATCCATCTGTGTTCAAGCAGTACTGGTGATCTTTGCAAGGAGAAGCAGCACACTCGTCTATATCTGAAAGATAAAGAGTGACAAGTTATCTAATACAAGATGTTAGACATAAAAGGGCTCAAACTAAATACAACTTCCTGAGTATTTGCCATTTTCAAGTCTGTGTTTTGCATGCACTTTTGCTTTTTATGCAAACAGCTTAACAAAGAAGTAGACAGACTACTCTTCTGGAATACTGTTGATTTCTCTACTCCTATATTACTAAGCTATGGAACTTTTTTAAAGTATTAAAAGAAAATAAATGTACACAAATGCACATGTGTATGGTTAGGAGCAGTCAAGCTGAAAACCAGTTTTACCTGGGAAATTAAAACATGCTGGTCTTGTGACTTGAAGGAAAGGGCACAACTAAAAAACTTTGGATAGAGAAAGGCTATTTTAGTCCCCTTGCTGTCTATCACACCCTGCTGCTGCAGATGTCATTCCTGCCAATTACTCTATTTATACTTGAGAGATGAATGGAAGCACTGAGCTTGCTATGTTCCAGTTCTCTCCAGTAACATGGATTTCTCTCCAGTAACAGGAAAAGTCAGTATGCCTGGCTTTTAGTGATTTGAACTCTATTAGGATTGAACATTTACAAACATAATGCCAAGACAATTGTGCAATTACTACAAAATATATAAATAAGCTGACAAGAAGCTTTCAGTAGTTGACAAAGTAGTTTAAATCAAGAGCTGGCCACTGGTTAGCACTCAAACAAAACCCATGTCTTAAAAGGAACACCCCACCTGCTATTACCTATATTCCACTAAACAAAAAAACCCACATGGAACATTTTGATAAAGACAACTGTAGCTGCCAGGCGATCAATGGGGAGGAAACACTGCTCTCCTGCAATGTGAAATAAGTTAGGAAGAGAGAAACTACTAACTAGAGAGATCTAAAGTTACAGAACACTTCCATAAAATACAGTAAAACTCTGTGTTGTCATCTAATCTCACTAGCCAACATTGCTAATGAACCTGTTTGAAGTCTAACAAGCATTACTCACCCACACAAGCTGCTTCTTCATTTTTAATCCAGCCTTCTTTACAGTCTTGGCAGTCCTTGTTACTTGAACCAGTACAAGTTTTACAGGCAGAGTGGCAGGCTGAGGTAAGAGAAAATGAAAATCTGAGTCTTGCTGAGAAATTCCAAGGCAAGTCTCGGCACACATTCTCAAATTAAAACTTACAATAACTTCCAGTGAATCCTAAATATTTGACTCCCCCATTCACAAGATTAAGTCCTGGCTTTATGGAGATATCATTTACAAAAAAGCAGCTCTATCCTACAAAAAAAAAAAAGCAATATAAAACCCAAACCCCACAAAAATCCCAGGAAGCCAAACCTGACAATTACAGTCATCTGCACCACTTAAAATAGTGCCACAAAATTCAAGTCACCACAAGCAGCAGGTCCAATCTCCAAAATATTTGTGAAGAGGAGATGAAGGAGGTAAACTTTGCCCAGATGCTCAGGGTTGGGACAACCCTGTTAAATGTTAGACTCAACACTCCCACCTCATGAGCCCTCAGACGACTTCATTTGCAACTAGCTAAGGGAACAATGTGCAAGGTGACACTTGTCTGAAAAGCTTCAGAAGGAAACATACTAGAAATCCAGTTGGATACATATAGTACATATTATATGCTGCTTGATATGTATGCATGTAACTTATGCATGTTATATATTGTAATCTTAAACAAATCAGACAGAACAACTGCTACACAGCCAGGTTAAAAACAAAAAAAACAACCACACACACCACAAAACAACACAGATCATGCTGGAAAACAAGCTTAAGACCTCACAGTCAGTACTGAGTAGCTGCAGAGTCTCATTCAAGATGTAAAGAGCAGATGAAAGAATCTTTTACCAGCTCTAAGCATGTTTCAAAGACTGTTACCTGTACAAACAGAATGAGTCTCATTTCTCAAGGTACTGAAGTAGCCACTAGAACAGTCCAAACAAAAATCTCCTGTGTACTCCTTGTTACAGCTACATGAGCCATCTCCACCTCGGGTACCATCACCATCGCAGTGGCCGTTTCCATGGCAAGGTCTTTCTGATCCACCACGACAAGCTACAAGGGATCAAACCCATTTTTAAATCAGATGTTAACAGAAATAACTTCCTATTCTCAGCCACAGGCACCTGAAGTCCCTCCTTCTTCATAGGCAGTAAAAGGTAAAAAAGGGGAGACAAAAAAGTCACACTAAAGCAGGATATCATTTCCAAAATCTTTTTTTCCCTTGAGAGTCACCAAAAGGCTTGCAACAAGGAATGTTCAGGAATATATTCGAGAACAGTAACAACTCAAAACAGCTCCAGGAAGCTTCTGTTACAAATCTATTTTTATTTAAAGACCATGGCTTAAAATTTTAATCTATTTTCCCAGCTTCCTGGCTAAAGTTGGTATCTTTCCTTATTCAGGATTTCTGAGAATGCTCATACTGCAGTTGGAGAAGCCTGCTAGCAACCATTTAGATCAACGCTGGAAACAGACACTGAATTTTTAACAATGTAAGAGGCCAAAACTGATCTCTAACAAGATTTACAGATTTATAAATTACACAAAATTCAGGGGCCAAAATACCTCCTTTTGCATCAAAGGGCTTACTTTTATCCTATTGCCTCTCACTCCCTCAACCAATCCTCAGATGTGAATTTCTTCATTTAATCCCCAGCAGTGTTTTAGATGTTTTACTCTCAAAACTGGTCAAGGATTGTTATCTACATAGCTTCTGAAAGACCACCTAAGCAACAGACTTGATATCACAGACAGCATTTAAACATGGGTCAAGTGTGGGTGTGAGCATCAGATCAGATGGATTCTGCACATCTAAGTACCCTTCATAGATTAGTTCATGCCCAGATGTTGTTTCTTTGGGCAGGATGCTGACAAGGCAGCTACCTAACTATCAGGCAGCTACATACTAAACAGAAGCTGATGTCTCACACAAAACATCAACCTTTAAGTACTGGTCCTGGTTATGAAAGACTGAAACAAACAGGTAAAGAGAATGTATCTGCTACTATATTTTTCAAAAGAAAAATTACCAAGGCAATCTGGTCCATAAGTTCCAGCAGGGCAGCAAACTTCTATTGTTTCTATGCAAAACCACTTAAACAAATCAGGATACTTCTTCTTTCTGTATATGAAAGACATTCATTCATCAATAAAAGGAACAAAGATTCTTTTATAGCAACTCACACAAGTGAATCTGCACAATGTGGTAGAGGAATCTATGGCACGGGACAGATTGGAAGCCTACTTTTTTTTCTGCTTTGAAGATGCTCTTAATTCATGAGCCAATTCCTAGAAAGAAGTCCTGTAACTTGAGATTAATTTACCTTTTAAACTATAAAACTATTAACACACCCTACTCAAATGTTACAGGTGACATTTGTGAAAACTGTGAAATAAGAGAGACCAATAAAATCAATTAATCTTGGGACATACATCCCCCTTTCTTTAACACTTTGGTTTGAGGGAAGTTTGATATATAGCTTAGATACTTTTCATCTTCCTCTCAAAGATAACTGCCACGTCTTTATCTCAACTACACAGAAGATAACCCACAAGTTACTAACATCTCCTCAAGTTACTACCAAACTGACAAGAGGGTGTCCCTTAAAACTTCTCCTCATTTTTAGCATGAATCAAGTAATATTTTAGGATTTAAAAAAAATATTAAGCTACTTATAGGCTACTCCAGCACTAGCACACACCCCCCAAGGAACAACGAAGTCGTTAGACATTTTGCAAGCAAGCATGAGGATTACTAGAGTCGTGAATGACAACTCACAGATCTCAGTATCGCACTGATGCTGAAGTCTCAAGAACTTTAGAAGAAAGGCTTAGATATTCTGTAGCCTGACAGAAGTCTTCAGCAACTCCTGAAGCTTCTCTTTTTAAACTATCTGACCATATTGATTCACAAGTTTCAGTCACAGAAAAGTAAACTTGTGGAGTAGCACAGGTAATGTAACAATTTGTGAAGGAGAGATCTAAAGTGTTCACGGACAAAGAAACTGTCTTTTGAAACTACCACAGAAACTGAATGACATTTGGATATCAGAGGTTAAAGGAGAAAGTTAATCAATCACACCCAAAAGGTCTATTAAATACAGAAACTTTCTAAAAAGCAGTGTTGTGGGGTTGTTTTTATTTTAGGAAGTCTACTTTGTCAAAATCTCTAGTTTAAGACCCATTTCTTTCAGTTCTGCAAATTTAAGACTCTGGGTTGCATAGCTCACCTTTCTGGAATGCATGTCCTGCGAGGAGCAGCTAAGGACTTTGGGTTTGTCTAGCTTGGAGAAAAGAAGGCTGACAGGCAACCTCATTGCACTCTACAGCTCCCCGAGTAGGACAAGTGGAGGAGAGAGAGATGCCGAGCTCTTCTCCCTTGTATCCAGTGACAGGATACATGGGAACGGCTCAAAGCTGCACCAGGGGATGTTTAGAGTGGACATTGGGAAGTATTTCTTTACTGAGAGGGTGGTCAAACAGTGGAAGGGGCTTCCTAAAAAGGTAGTTGATGCCCTATGCCTGTCAATGTTTAAGAGGCATTTGGCCAATGCCCTTAACAAGAGGCTTTAACTTTTGGTAAACCCTGAAGTAACCAGGTAGTTGGACTAGATGATCATCAGAGGTCCCTTTCAACTTAAATATTCCATGCTGTGCTATTCCCTTCAACTGGCATGTTAATGTATACAGAATCCTGTAGAGTTAGGTGAAAGGATAAAGTGATAAAGCAGTCATCAAGAATAAAGTGGGCTATCAAAAAAGAAAGTATCTTTATCCAGTTATCAAACATTATAATGGAAGCATTGAATTCCAGCCAACTGGGAGTGCTGGCAGTCTAAAGCAGTAAAAATAAATATTTAGAAGACACATGATTTGGAATTAAATTAAAAATCTTAATAGATCTAAATCCTACAATGGCATTCTTGCATTAACTGTATTTTATAATGGTACATTAAAAACTTTGTTATTGCATAAATCACAGGCTACCTTAGAAGGCAGATAGAAAAGTCATCTGCTACATTAACATCCTCAAGGGATCCAACTTGTAAAGTTATTAGTATCAACTATTTTTTTTGATTGCCAGGAGAACAAACTATTGTTTCAGGAAAAAAAAAAAAGCAAACAAACACAAACCCACAAGAATCAAAGAGTCCCTTACATTTTTATGACAAAAGAAAACAAAATAGGTAATAAACCTCAAAGTTTTCCAATGTTAGTGGGCTTCAACACCCCACTAGTAACTGAGTAGACAGTACAGGAGAAGCCACACTGGAGGTTTTGGTGCAACACTCCCAGAAGTGAAGATAAAAGAGAAGGCAGTGCAGTGGCACATGTATCACAAGTCAGCCTGAACTGAGCTGTACCCAAAATAAAGAATTACCCAAAGCTCCATGGCTCAGGCACAAGATTTAAAGCCAGTAGTTCATCCTCTTCGACAACTTAGCCACACAAAGGTGTCCCCCCCAAAAAAATAAATGGATACTTACAGTTTGAACCACCATTTCTCTATCTGTTCTTCGTGCTCTTCAACCATGTTGTTACATTCAAAGTTACTGCTGTCACACAGATTCTCTGTGATCTCTACAAGACGAATTTCACTACAAGCACAGAAGGAAAATCATGTTTAACTTAAACATTTGACAGCACTCAAAACTTGACAGAGAAGCCAGACAGAGAAGCCAGACTTCAGCCCAGAATACCTGGCTAGTTCATGGTGTGTTCTGAATTAGTTCCTAGACAAAATAAATATCAGAATAAAGAACTAATGAACAGTTCTTTAACCAAAAATCTTAGGATCACCACAAGAACCACTTTGCCTTGCTTGCATTTATGATGTCTGCAGATTTTAAGTTTGATAGGTTTTTAGCAAATTTTGAGTGCAGTATTTTTTCCTCAAGTTCAATTATAAATTTCACATATCCTTAATATTTGATCCACGTTCAGACAGCTCACAGCATGTGAGGTCCAGAAATCCCACCCTTACATCTCGATGCTCCAACTAAGATTAAAAAGTTAATTTGAAATCTGGAAGAAAGACACCAGACCACTTTGCTCAGTAATCAAACGTACACACAAAAGAGCACAGTAATCTGCACCTCTTTCAGTTTTCTGTCTGGCACTGAAATAATAACAACTCGAGGAAGCAGACACTACTTTTAACTCTAAAACAACTACTGCAGTACTCCACTGTCAATTAACCACTGATCATTATTCAAGATCATTACTTGAGGACTTTAATAGGAAAATAGAATAAGCCTACTATGAATAACAATGGTATTAACTTCTGTTGTATTTAGTAACGAGACAAATAAAGGGGCTTCAGTCTTTATTTACTATAATCTTTACAGGGTAATGTTACATTCATAAGAATTTAAGGCTTGGTGGACATGAAACTTAGCCAGAGTCCTGAGACTTCTTACCTGGACTCATACTTTGACAGTGTCTTCTCTTCCCACGCAGTATTTCCACCACCAAAGTTCTTTTTGGCTGTATCTGCTAATCCCTACAAATGAAAAATATCAAAGGAATGTAAATTACATAGGGTTTGTTTGTAATAAAAGTTAATGGCAGTAGCAAATGCTGATATGAAGCTCGTGAAAAGCGCCGTGCCTAAGGGTCAGGAAAGCTCTGAAGCTGCTGATCACATTGGTACGTGAAAGCCGAATTCAACACAGGTCCTTGTCGCCTGTGCTGAGCTGACCGTGCCACAACACAGGGCTGCTGCAAGTGGCGACAGACATCGAATTTAGGGGTTGTTAGAACCTCGTGGAGCCGGACACGCTACCGCCAGCACAGACGGTCTTTTTGCACTAAAGCACCAAAATACCTTTGATAGCAAAGCTCCAGGAGCTTTGCAACCTATCGACTTACGGGATACAACCGTTACCGAAGCCAGGAGCAAAGTGCCGCCGTGTGCCGGTTCTACCGGACGCTGTCAGTAACGGGGCAGCCCCGCCAGCGCTCCGGGAGTTTGGCCGAGCGGCGTTAAGAGCCGCGGGGCGGAGAGAAGGGCAGCTCCGGGGGCCGCAGACCCGCACGGCGGTGCGGGCGG
>JANHFX010000429.1:18658-30241 GCA_027560015.1 Chloroceryle amazona | reverse complement strand
TGTCAATAGAAACTCCATGGCAGAAATACCACATTTCCTTGTCTCCAAAGTTATACTTAGAAAATCTTGCAGATACCCTGGAAAGTTGCTCTCTTATGTAAGCAGTGCTGAACTACAGTGAGGCTGCAGCTCAATTGGCATCTCCATCCTGAACCATCACAAAAATGCAAAATGGAAAATGGTTATCCAATCCCTTTAAAGCGACTGTATCAATTTCTCCCCCCACTTTGCACCATTTTTGGAAGACAACCTGCAAATTCCAGTACAGTTTTGCAGCTGCTCAAAGGGATCAACAATACAAAACTTTTTGTTATGCACTTACCACGTCTCCTAGGTTACTTACAAATTAATTACTCTTATTTGTAGAATCACTTTTTTTCCTGAAAGATATTTCATAAATAACCTTCACATGTCTTCAAACATTTTATTTCTTCTCTAAATAAAACTTGAAAGGAGATATTTATTTCCTCTTTTTTTCCCCTCTTAAGTTTCTGATTAGGGATTTTAAGCCTTCAAAAAGCAACTTCAGCTCCTACAAGCACACTGCTGATGAAAATAGTCTCCCCTACCTCTTGTCCCCATGTCATCAGACCTTTTTAATTACAGGAACACATCTCTTTATTAAAAAATCTTTGATTTTTTTATTATCCTTTGTAGTATACAAACACTCCAACAGAAAGAATTGTCCAAATTCCTAGAAAAGCTATGTTGTTTGGTTTGTGGTGGGTTATTTTCCACATGTAGTTTGGCAAAACAGGTCTTGTAAAAAAAGCATATACATACTGGGGTACCTTAGATACCATGAAAATCCTTTTATAAAAAAGAAATTCTATTCAGATCATTTCTTAGGTGTTCGAATTGAGAAGTTTACAACTGCGGGGTGAATTTTCATGCAATTTGTACAAGGAAGTGGAAATGGAACTCAATTCTAAATCACTCTCAAGATAGAAAAGACAAATCTGTCTTTCCTTTCTTAGGACTTTCACTGGTCAGGGTCAGTTTTAATTTCCACTAGAGCCTCGACAACATCCCTTGAAGCAAAGACTGTCAAAAGGTATGGACTGACTGAGTACAAGCCCAAACTACTCCTGCTTTCTGGACAGCGCTGCCTTTTACAATTTTTCTCAAGGTAGAGAAGTGTGCTACTTTTGACTGTTTCAGTCTTCCCCAGAGGACTTTCTGCAGGACTTTCCTATAATCAGATTTATGTCACTATGATGAAATTACAGAAAGAATAGGAAGTATCTTATACGGCAAAAGATGCTCCCAAATTAACAATAAATATTTCAATTAAAGATTAGACATGTCATGAAACCACTCAACCAACACCTTAATAGGATATTACATGGCATAAATAGAAATGGCTATGGTTTGTAGTTAATATCTATGACCTATTTTGCAACTGCTAAGCAAACTTAATGCCTAGCTACCAATCTATACTGAAAAATTCTAAAATGCTGAGCACATGTGCTCTGTGTACTCTTCAGACAGAACTTGAATTGACATCACTTGGAATCTGGATATAAAT
Organism: Chloroceryle amazona; assembly: GCA_027560015.1. NCBI lineage: Eukaryota > Metazoa > Chordata > Aves > Coraciiformes > Cerylidae > Chloroceryle > Chloroceryle amazona. The sequence goes on along the minus strand of JANHFX010000429.1, from coordinate 28,713 downwards.
CTAGGTCAAGGAGCTAAAATGCGTAACAGAAATCAATGAGAAATTATCATCTAGCTGTTGAATTTGAGATTTTAATTGTTCCCATTACAGCAGTATCAGACCATTTCAAGTGCCATCACCGAATTGTCTGGTGCTTAAAAACACTGAGGCTGGGAGGACTAGATTAAGAAGCCTTGCTTTCAGCTCCTGTGCGAACTGCAAAATCACTCACCTTGCCAGCCCATCTCACTCTCTGGGGTGTCCTGTCAGCACAACTGATGTTGTAGTCACACAGACAGCTACGCTAGGAAAGTATGTAGATACGCACACGTATATGTATTGCTTATATATACAAGCAATCTGAATTCATTCCATTATAGGCTTTAATGGACCACACAGCAATTCTACTGGTGTTACATCAGACATGGGAGAGGTACACAAAAATGTGGCAGAACATGCCAGGACCACCTATGGTTTAAAACCTCGATGTGAATCAGGTGGAGAATTAAAAATCACCTTATGTCTCCTACATAGCTCATTCATTTCCAAATACTAAAATATTGGATTTGTTATAGGCTTATACTGCTAAAGCCAAGAAAGTTTGAATGAAATTAATGTATTTATAGGAAATTGTCCTACACTAGCAAATATAAATTTTCCAGAAAAAAAAATAAATCCTATCAGTTAGAAAATTTGGCAAATTTTCTCTTCTCATTCATTGGCATTTTACCTTATACATGAATAATCAGGTTATGAGGTTCCTATAACATTAGAAGAACACTAGAACACTCTTCTTAGTCCCCTTTCAGTGTAACTAAAATGATGTATCAGACATTGAGAATTTCTAACTATGGAAGTGACACAAATGTAAAATATACAAGAAATTTTCATCTTTTAATTGACATGTTAATACTTGCAAATAGAGTATACAAATTTCTAAATTATCATGAATATAACAGTGTGTAAATAGCTGCAAAGGTATTTAGGAATATCTCCATATGCTTTAAGAATTATTCATTATTGAAGTATATTTTATTACCTATGAAAAAATATTAATGTAGCTATATGTGAGAAACCGTACATAGTAAAAGGCTAACAACCTTCAGGGTGTCCATTCACCAGAAAACTAATTTCACACCTAGTCTATTATGTAATGTGCTATGAAAACATTCTTTCCTTCAAGGAGTTTGGACCATACAAAAGTTGTGTTCAACGCTATACAGCTTATCCCTGGAATAATTTTAAAAGCAGGGAGATAATTATGTATATATTTTGTTTCACAAACTGGAAGTTAAGGTTGTTGATGTTAAAAAAATATCATAATAGCTATATTTTCATTATAGCTAAATATTTACTGTAATTGCCAATAGGCACTGAAAATATTTGGACTGCTGATTACTTTTATGGTTTGTGTGCTTTGGTGGATCTAAGATTGATGCAATTTAATGAATTAAATTTAAGCATTCTATTATTAAATGTAATCAAAAGAAGAGAGTCCAAGAAAACATTACTCATTGATGTTTACTGAAAAAACAGACTGCCTGAACAGCTTTTTTTTTTTTTCTTTTAGAACTCTATTTTGTCTCACCTGACAAAACAAAAATAATCAAATAACTCAAGACAAGAAACTCCAAGGTCCAGCAGCTATTGAGTCTAAGAGAAATATTTCCCCTGAACCACAGTCTAAAATCCAGATCACACCTTCTCTTACTGATGGCTATTTCAATCCATTTCAAGTAATTCTAAGATTGTGATTCACCCTTCTGCTTTTTCAAAATCTTCATGACTGGTCATTAAGAAAAGTTCAGGATACAGACAGATATCTCTTGTCATGATTTGATGCTTATTTTCTCAGTAATTCCATTTGCTTAAAAGGGGATACTTTATAAGAAAGTATAATTGAGAATGAAGAAAGATATCCATTTATAAAGTAAAAACATTTTTTTCATGCCAACAATAGTATCTCTTAGTGCACAATTCGAAGAAAATAAGGACTTCTTTGCAACAACTTAACTAATAAAAAGAGCAAACAGATGGAGCATATAATACATTCAAAATCTATAATGAGTGTCTCAAGCAGTACTGCTTTTTCTTCTGTCAGCCTAAAATTCTGATATTTCTCAGTTGCTAGGATACTCCAGCTGAATAAACCACTTCTTTCTTTCATGCTACTTCAAATTGTCCACTATTGAAATGTTTCCATTATATACAGAAAGGAAATACTTCAACAGCAAACTTTTTTCCAACAGCAGGTAGAGGATAACAACAGCACATGTGGATAATAAAATGTGCTTTTCATTTTAAAGAATTGATTTTTATACATTCATGCCATAAGAGAAAAGAGTTTGTTATGACTGAAATGCAACCATAATGCCAGTTATTCCTTAAATACTAACATATCCAAATATTCTATGTCTAAAATAGAGAAAAACCACAAAAGACGTGAGCTCCTCTAAGTATTTTTAGTTCAAGGAAAAAAAACTACAACACACTGTATAGAATTCATATCACGTCACTATCTTGCAACAAAACTCTAAGATTAAGAATCCTATGCCTTATCATAAATAACTTTTCAAAAGTTCAAGTAATATATATGGGTCTCAAGTTATCTGAAATTGGGAACTATAGGTGTTTTTTATGATCTGTGATAAGATAAAATGTACTATACAAGATAAGTCTTCTTCCTCAAATATCTCCAAACCCCTTTACTTTTCACAAAACTTAAAACCATACATATTAAAACCTTATGCTTTTTAGGGGAGGAATAAAGGGATATTTTTAGCCATCAGTTACTATATTTTAACAACCTTAACATACATATAACAACATACACAGAAGTCATACTGAATATAAATGTTTCTGGTGAGTAATATAGTGTAATTCTGGAGTTAGTGTTATCAGATTTTATAAAGGAAAATTGTTAATCTCTAGCTAGCTAGCTTTCAACAACAGACATTGTTGGAGACACTGCCTCATCTGTGTATGTCCTCTGAGGTTTATATCAAAATTAACAAAGATTAAGCCGACAGAAAATCAGGATTTTACACAAAATAATAAAAAAAATAATAAACACAGTATGAGAAGGATCCCATGAACAAAATTCAACCAAGACATCTCTGCTTGACTTGCAACTTCAAGCAAGGGCAAAGAATAAGTTCCCCTCAGCAAAGTCTACAGAAAATGCAAGATAATCATACAATATACCTGAGATAGATTTTTATCACTGTAACTGGTCCCACAGTAGATTTTAGAGAGGAATATAAGAAGGATATAATGCAACAGTAGCATTTATCAAAATCAATTCCAAAGTTTTCTTGGCACTGCCTGTTGACCTTCACCGTAGCTTTGTATTATTACTATCAAGAAGAGGACAAGGAATTCATGAGTAGATTATAATGATTAGAGAACAAAGCTGAAAGGAAACCTTCACCTGTGATTTGCTAATCACACTGGGAGCCTTCCAAGCAAATAAAAGTTTCTGACTTCATGAACAGAGGAGGTTTTTTTATGTGTCACCACAGTGCAATGAAGAGAAATCCTCAGCAGCCTATACCTGCTTGTAGTTTCGCCACATGAATTTCAGCTAAACTGATCTGAAAGTTTAAAACTCTTCCTTATTCAGGAAGTGCAGAAAACTACAACTGCGAGATGGAACCAAGTGCAACAAATGTTTTCACTGGAAAACCTTTGTGGACACAGCAGGGGCATCATTTTTGGTTAGTTGGACAGCCTAAAAAAGCGATTCACATTTCTAGGGTATAATTAAATCAGACATAAACACAAACTAATCCAAAATACTTTTTAACATTGAATTGGGCACATACATAAGTCAGTCGTTCACTGGAGGACCCAATGAGTCCCTGGTAGAGACAGGATTATATGTAAAAGTTCTGAGTTCTCAGATTTCTTTACTTTCTTCTAGGCAATGCTGCCACCCTCTTTGAAGCACAGCCAAAACAGGCTTCAAAAGTATTTTTGCATTAAGAAGCAGAATGGGAAATAGAAACAACTCTGCTCTGAAATAATTTTTGCTGTAGACAACATGATAAAGATATTTAAGATCCTAAAGATATATCGAGGATGCAGATTTTTACTTCAATATTCTTTTCTCATTCATTGGTTCTCATTCATTGGTTCTGACAGGAATCAAAACTTGGTTTGAAGTTCAAGAAGTTCTGCTCCTATCTTTGCTGCAGTAAAATTCCATTTTATCTCTCTACCTGTCAGACAAAGCCACAAGCCATCGCTAGCTAGCGATGATAATCACATGTTCACCAAAATTTGTTAGATGCTGTTGAAGACGATGAACAAAATGCTACAGTCTTACTATCTAAGGAACAAGAGTTCTGCTGTCTCACCGAGACCCCCAACTTCAGATACTGTGGTCCTTTGCCATGTTAATCTACATCGAGAAACAGACAGTAACATAATTTTTGATATGGCTCTTGGACTGTTTCCTTTGAACAGAAACTATGCTAATGCACAAAACTATTTTAACTGCTATTCTTTCACTAAAAGGAAAGATAAAAGAATCAAGTACCTTCCAGCTTTACGCAATAGTAACAGCCATTCAGAAACATCCTCCTACTCAAGTAGGAACATTCACCTACATTTTCTTGGTAGTTCATCAAGAGCAGAACAAATCTTATTGTCATTATGTTAAAAAGCAAACAGGAAAAAGAAAGTTAGGCTCCTTGTGAAAGAGAGACCTATGAACAGGCGTGTAACAGAGTACAAATTCCAGCTGTTGAATGCCGTTTGGAAGATAACCCCTAAAAGAGATACAAACTCACCCAAGTCCTGCAAGTTCCTAGGATATAGAAATTTCTTCACAAAGGAAATTCTCTTGCCTGAATTATAGTACTCCAGTCACATGTTACCACATAAAAGGGGACATCACAACACTCATCCCCCATTTATACAGTCTGACATTGTTATTTAAACACTAACCATATCTGAGCATACCTATAGGTTTTGAGAGCTCCAGCAGAAGAAACCTTGCTGAGGTTAGGACTGACCTTTAGGCTAAGGAGTCTAGAGACAGCAAGACCAAAAAAAATAAACTGGGGCAATGATTTTTCCACTAAGCTTTATGTTTCCTGAGGGAAAAAATGCATTGAAGAGGATGGAGGTTTTCAAGACCCCAGCTTTGGCTCTAAGAGTATATATACACTACGTATATATACCCACATATATATATCACCAATGTAGTCCTTATCTTCTCTGCTAAATCCTTGATGCTGATAGGAGCCAACAAATGCATAGCAGCTGTTTTTCAAAATCTTTCTAGGCCCACATTGATGTGCACGTGATCACCCTTCTGCAGCTTGTTATTCACAAGAGCAAATTTCACCCGGGGTTTACTGGTTATTCTGGTGTACACTATGATGTGAATGGGCAGATCCAGATCCAAAGACACCACAGAGCATCCTAGTGGGTATTCCAGGCACAAAATCGGTTCTTAGTTCTCTGTTCTTAAAAGGGATATAATTATATCACAACAATCTTTTGAGGAGAGTTGCATTATGCACTGTGAGCTGCTTAGCTAATATGCTACTAAGTATCAGAAATGAATAGGTAACTTACTTCTGGAATGGTGCAATTACTTTGCAAGCGTGGTTACTGCAATGTCAGAAGACAAAAGATACTTTGAAATACTGAAGATCACCACCATGCCTGCCATTTTGTATATTTCCCATTCTCACTATTTTATGACCATGTACAACTTCAAAAACACTTTAAAAGCAATAAGATTGCCATGAATTTTTTAGTATTTTGAAAGGTTTAGAGAAGTTATGTGAATCACTATTGTTAAAATGAAATGCTATATAACTGATATTATTTTTCGTACCATAAAATGCAGTACAATCTTTAGAGTAGCTACTTTTTACCTTGTAAAGGAGTTAAGCCACATGTATAAAGGTCCATGACTAGATAATACCTACAAAAATAATCTCGTCTCCACTGCCAACTGTAATACCAGAAATCAGAAAATTCAATGAGTTGCAGAAAATCTATCATTACAATATTTCTCCTACTGTTGAGACACTTTTTAATTGAAATACTGCCTTAGAATTTGACCTTTATTAATAAAGCAAGCAAAATCCAAAGAGAATAATAGTGGCATGATAGATTATCAGGTACACAAGTTCACAGAAAGCTAAAATCAGAACTGTATCAAAACATCAAAAAAGTGGTATAAGAGGTTTTCTGAACATTAGAACTGTATTTGTTCATTTTAGAGCTATACATTTAGATGATCTGTTGCATAATATTCTTATGTTTCCATTTATAAGAAAATGTATTCCAATTTAAGAAACTTTTCCACACCTATTAGCAGGTGTTATAACAGCCAGCTGGAATCCATACAATTTAATTTTCATTTTATCTTTCTGCATCTGTCTTTTTATGCTTCAGCATTTCCCTTTTTATGTTTTTTTTATGTTATATCTTATAATTTGAGAACTTTTTCTTTTAGTTTATCCATTATATTCAACATAATTGGTCATAGACCAGGCAAAATTTGCACATATCTAAAACTGCTGTGCCTGCTTTTCAACATATAAAGAAAATATTATTTTTCAAGTAATGTTTTCATACAAAGCTAATGTTCTCCAGTGGCCAATTAGTTATAAGGTTGATTCTGCTAATACTCTTCTTCTGAAGAGTGACTTGAATAGTTATTTTAATTGTAATGATTTCTACTTAATACAATTCGACAGTAACAAACACAGTTCAAGAGATTAGAGCACAAAAGCTTCAAGAACACATGGTGGAAGACCCTCTGTGAGACATGAGGAAGAAATGAGCTGCTCCTACAGTCAGGTCCAAGAAGGACAACTTGCTAATGCATCATGATACATCACAACTATTCTCCATTGACAGCTGGTAACATACCATAGTTTTTGAAGTAATGGAATAAGTGTGCCTGATGTATAATGAGTAAAATAGAAGCTGTCACTTAAGTCCATGAAGTGTGAAATGGATATTCCAAGCTACAGGGAGAGTAGTAGAGCAGCAGTCACAAGGGCACTTAGAAAGGTGTCTCACACATATGAACACAAGTAGAGGTGAGAGAGGTATAATAGCATCTTACAGCTAAAATCCCTTAGAGAACAAGGACATTAGTTTCATAACCCCACCCTTCAAATCCAAGGACAAGGGAAATCTTAGTAATTAAAACTACATCAGATGTTACAAAAGGCAGAAAAGACTGTAAAAAGGGTATCTGGAACTGAGATCATAGCAGATTGCTATATATGAAAGTGAAGTAATAGATTCTAAAATCTTAAAATAGAACCAAAGGACAAAAAAAGAAAACAAGAAATTAGTTCTCTAGAGCTACAGTAAGCTCAGACCAGAACAGACCATGCAGAACTAGGCAGACAGGCCTTTCTAGGCTTTCTTCAGGGTGAGAGGATTGCCTTGCAGAATATATGTTTCTTCAGCATTTCCAATAGAGCTAACCCTAATACCCTAGATTTGTTTTTAAATTGGGATGCAGATTAAGCAACTGGAGTCCAGTTGTAAAACAAAGCATGATGTTACTGATGGTAGTTTTACTTATAACCTTTCGCTTTCAATTCTGTAACTTGAACGTTAACCTTAAACCTTATTGTATAAACTTCTCTTACTCTAAACCTTGTACCTTGCAGGCAGATGAGATCAGCAACATTAGACTCCTTACCTTTTCAGAGAGGGAAAGCTCAAGAAAAGCGTGCTGTCACTCTGTGGGATATACTTAGTGACCAGAATGTCCTTCAAAATGCTTTAGGCCAAGCTGCACATCGGCACCGTGGTGCTAACGCCGCTAATATGATGAGGAATTGCAAACAGTACATGGCTGCAAGAAGCCTACAGAGGCCAATCTGCAAAATATTACAGGTCCCTTGCTCACTTGAGATGCACAATTATTATTATATGATTGAACACCATTACTTATTGTGTTGCATTCATCTCTATTTTAGGAACTTCTTATATCCCTCTCTCTCTTTCTTCCCTGCTGTAATAAGTCTGTATTCTCTGTGCCCTCACATTATCCTTTAATATGAGTTAAAGGTGCATAAAAATCATAGAATCATTTAGTTTTCAAAAGACCTTTAAGGTCATCAAGTCCAGCCACTGTCTTTTGAGGTTTTTTTTCAGCTGAGGCAAAGCAGCTAAATGATGAGTTACCATCAACTGCTCTGTTCAATGGCAGAAAGATCTGCATATGACTTGTCCCATTATTACTCTTTGGAAGATGAGTCATTCAACGCTTCAAATATTTGGGGACTACAGGCAGAAATGGTACAAGAACAAAATAACATGTTCTCCAAAGCAGAGCCCTGGTAAACAGAGCTAAGGGCTTCAGATGTTTGACAATCTCTCAACTTTCTGTTTTTTTCACCAACATAGTAGGATTTTGTTTACTGTTGTTTGTATATAGAAAACACTTGATTACCCTTGAAAATGTTGCTATAGACCATAAACATGGCATATGGGAAAGTTTTATTGTTTCATTCTTCTCACAAATATTTGCTATAAGACATACTTATCAGTATTTAAATTTTTCTTCTGATGCACCAATTTAAGAGCTGATGGTAGGAAGTAGAGCACCTTGATTTCACTGCAAATTAACGAGGCCTGACAATGCAAAAATCCTTTCCCCTGGAGACAGAGATCTAATGCTGTGAAAGTACATCAGTCATATAATATACTTCCTGATTATATTGCAGGACTGACTACTACTACTACTATTTCTGAAAGATCCCTGTCTATCAATTCTTGAAAATCTCTACAGTCTTCGTTAAGCAAGTGAAAAATCCGTCTTTGGTAATGAAAACAATTATCCTACTCTCCACCTGAATACAGATACTTGGTGGTCAAATTACCTTGATTATTCTTCCTTTCCAACCTCTGGGGAGAATCGCTTACTGTCAGTTTATAACAACTTTCTGAACGTTTGAAGAGTTCAGCAGGACTTGTTAAATTAAAACTATTACATCTTCTGCTTTTGCCATTCAGTGAACCGATTCTATGGTGACCAACAGACATGGCTGTTTCTTACCAGCTTGAATTTATTTCCCTCAAATTGTTTACAAAATGAATGCTTCTCAGTTTGCTTTGGAACCTTTCTTGTTAGCTTATGGGCCTATAATTTCCCATGGCCTCTCTTTCTTTCTAAGGTAGCAATTTATCTTTTCCTATCTTCGCTCTTCTGGAACCCTCCTTTTGTTCTCTAAAACCTTTCAGAGATAATTGCTAGTGGCCCAGGCATTATTTCAGTTAAAAGTTACATACTGTAGGATGAATGTCATCGGGCCCTGCATATGTAACACCTAACCTACACAACACTTAGCTTCACAGGTCAGTTTTGTTTCGTAGGTACCCTTGTTAAAAATCCATATGTTGCGAGACAGCAAGAACACATTTGCACTTCCTTTGGCAATGAATGCACTACAAAATAGTGCATTGGAAATCCAGTATCTTACAGAAACATAGTAACCCTTTCAATATTCTGCTATATGGGGAAGCTGGGTGGAAAAAAATACAAACTCTGTATGGGACAGTCAGCAATTAGAGATAAGGAGAATATCTGACTGCAAGTAATATTATCTACAGTTGTGAATAACACATAAACAGCAAGTAGAGCCTTGATATTTTCCCAGTCACTACTACTTTGAATTTCAAACTGTTTGTGTAAAGATGGGTAAAATTAACCTATTTTTTCACTTGTATGCCTTCTTGTTTATATGATTCTTAAGGCTTCCTAGTTTTGACTCATTTGAAAAAAAAAAAAATGTTTAAAAGACTTCAGGCTTGCTTTTTCCTTTCTATCGGTCTCTAATTGCTGTTACAGTATCACCAGCACAGAAAATAAACAATGTGATTTAGATTTTTTTTTCAAAAAGACCTTCTCTGTACCAGCCAATGGGCTTTTCTTTTGGCATTGCATTGTTAAGGACGTGTTTTGTCTCCATTGTTTTCCAGTAAATGTTTCAAAATTTCCAGCATAGCTATTAGAAGGTTTTGCTCACATATATTGATAATGTTTAACTGTTGTCTTTCAAGGCTTTCCAAAGCAACCCAAATTG
>JANHFX010000427.1:13537-26591 GCA_027560015.1 Chloroceryle amazona | reverse complement strand
GTTCTGCCCTGGTGAGACCCCACGTGGAGTATTGTGTCCAGTTCTGCGCTCCCCAGTTCAAGAGAGACAGGGGTCTGCTTGAGAGAGTCCAACGGAGGGCTACAAGGATGATGAAGGAACTGGAACACATGCCTTATGAGAAAAGGCTGAGACCAGTCTGGATGGGGCTCTGAGCAACCTGCTCGAGTGGGAGGTGTCCCTGTCATTGGCAGGGGGGTTGGAACTAGATGATCTTTAAGGTCCCATTCAACCCTGAAAATTCTATGATTCTATGATTTATAGCACACAGACTTTTATACCCCCAGTTACAAGGGGTGATACTTCTGCAAAAAGTTTTTCCATCGGCCTCACAGCGGCCAGACTTCCAGCCACTGTTCACGAGGCATTTCCTCCAATCACTGTCCAGGTTATGACTCTTCCTCATTCCTCCATCTCAGCCTGTGCATCGACCCCCATAGTGGGTGCCAGTCTCTTTTCCCAATGAACAAATGATAGGACAAGAGGAAAGGGCCTCAAATTGTGCCAGGGGAAGTTTAGGTTGGATATTAGAAAAAGTGTCTTCCCCAAAAGGGTTGTCAAGCCCTGGAACAGGCTGCCCAGGGAAGTGGTGGAGTCATCATCCCTGGAGATATTTAAAAGACATGTTTCATAGAATCATAGAATCATTTCAGTTAGAAAAGACCTTCAAGATCATTGAGTCCAACCGTTAACCTAACACTGCCAATCCCACCATTAAACCATATCCCTAAGCACCTCATCTACATGCCTTGTAAATACCTCCAGGGATGATGACTCCATGTAGATGTGGTGCTTTGGGATGTGGTTTAGTGGTGACCTGGCAGTGCTAGGTTAATGGTTGGACTCAATGATCTTAAAGGTCTCTTCCAAGCAAAACGATTCTATGATTCTATACCCTAACAAATGTTATGCCTGCTCACTACTACTATTAGTGCTAGGCCCAGCAGTTATATAGGCCTCTCTCCTAGAACCTGCTGAAAGTGTGATTGACTGTTCCTAAATCAGGACTCATCTGGAAAAAAAGCTCAAAGCATCCTCTGATCAAGAATGACTGACAAAGCTCATTAGCTTATGCTAGAGCTTACTAGAATCACTGTCTCTTGTAGGTATCCTTTCCTTGCAATATCAGGCACCCTGAAGTTCCTCAAGGGGTTCCTAGGAGTCTCCTGATGATCTTGGAAGTTGTTTCTATTCACAGAAAATCTAGATGATCTAAAAGCAGAGCTGAGAAACCACTGTGCAAACTGCTGCTGCATCTGTTGGATACTTCTGTTAGCTGCACTAAGCCAGGGGAAAGTAGAGAATGTTTTATGAACAAATGTGAGGTTTCTCAAACATTGGCAGGACATGATATCTATTATGTACTGACCACCCTTTTCTGATGGGGTAGAAGTAGTTCCAGCACCCCTGACAGAAATAAGGATGAATCAGGTTCCCTGAACAGAGGATGAATTATGAGAATTAGCTGCCCAAATTCACCCCTGCTATTCACAACAACTTTCCATGCAGCAAAATACAGGGGAATCTACCTGGAAACAGTGGGTAGAGATAACACAGAATGTTATGAAGTATTAGTGACTAGGTTCAGGAGAAAAGGGAAAAATTTCATACATGGATCAAGAAAAAACAGGGACTTAGAGTAACTGTGAAGATGGACAGTAGAAAAGAGGTTGCAGAGAAATAAAGATAACAGAAATAGGTGCAGGAAACAGTGACAATGAGGTTAGTAATCAGAATAAATGGACCAAATCTGTGTAAGACTGTGGAAAATACAGCAAAATGAATTAGGAAGAAAACATGGGATAAGATAAAAAGAGTGATACGACAGCTGAAAAGAAGAGCAGTAGCAACAGTATACCTCAGTGCTCAAGCAGTGCTGCCCTACCACTATGATGAAAACCAACAATAGGGAAGTCTGCTTTGGGCCCAGGATTACCCATATGAATGGGTGTCTGTATGTTGAATACATTGGGATCCTGGAGGGGAAACCCCAATATTTTGTATTAAGTAGAAAAAAAAAATAATAATTCCTGGACACAGGAGCATGAATCAGTTTATCTAAAACTTTTCTTCAATAATATATTCAACAAGAAAATATGAAGGAAACCTCTTTCAACAGGAATGAGGGAAAAGGTCCTAAATATTATATTATGAATCTAATAAAAGGGCAGTGACATGTTGATATCAAGTATGAGGTTGTAAATAATAGCAAAGAACCTCTTATTTTAGGAATTGTTTGGATAATGGAATGGGGAATCAACCTTTATAGTGATATTTTGTAGAAATATAAAGGAATACAGGAAGCAGGGAAAGGCTGATATAAAGATTCATAAGAACAAGTACAAATTTTAACTGAAATAGATAAAGTATTTTGGAAACAACAGGTCATAGGAGTATAGCAGAAAAAAAATCCTACAATGTGGAAAAAAAAGAATTGAAACAGTGGGACTCTCAGTTCATTGTTCTTATACAATATCCATATCCTAAAAAAGCTAGGACTACTCTGGAAGAAATAATTAAGGAGTTTTGTAGGAAATTATAAACCCATATATGTCAGGGTGCAGTCAGGGCCATTTGTTCCCCATGGTATGAGGAGCCAAATGCAATAACAAGGCCAGCAGGGCAGGGGCCTTGCTGGCCAGAGACCTCATAGTAGATCAGCAAAGCAAGCAGGGTAGACTCAGGGATGGTAAACAGATTCAACTAAGAGTGCAGATAATCAGGCAAGATTGTGGTGATGAGACAAGTCCAAGAACAAGCCAGGAAGTCAATCTGCAGATTAGCATCAGGATCAGGTCTCATGAGAGTAACCAGAGTCAGTGATCACTGAGTAGGTCCATAGTGATGAGACAAGGCCAAGGTCAGACTAGGAAATCAGTCTGCAGGTCAGGGTCCAAATCACTGGGGTTTATGGTCAAGCACAGCTGTGGCTGAGCTGGACTCTAGTACTCCTACAAATGATATACCTTTACTTAGGTATTGTAGGGGTTTTACAAGGCAAAAACATTACCAGGTTGATATTCTAGTGATTTGAGCTACAGAAGTTTAAGAGACAAGTATTTGAGTTTTAAGATTAACAGACCAAACAGGATTTAAAGTCAATTTGAATAAGGCCCAATTAGAGCAACTACAGGTAAACTACTTGGGAATTGTAATTGGGGAAAAGAAAGCTTTGCTGGTAACAGGAGACCATTATGGAAATTACTGACAAACAATCAGGAATGGAACTGGAACAAAGAACACGATGCTTTAACTAAACTGAAAGAAGCTGCTTTAAAAAGCTCTGAGTCCATGGGAGCAGTACCATTACAAAAATTAAAAGTGCATCATCAAATGGCAGAACAAAAATATTTGGCTGTGAGAATAGACTGTTTAGTGGTAGTCTGGACTATAACAGTTTTTAAGGCTTTCACCCTTGACAGTACAGATGTAATCCAATTGCATTAAGTGTCTGTGGGAAGGTTTTGGTAGTGGGGAGGCTGCAGGGGTGGCCTCTGTGAGAAGAGACCAGGAACTGCCCTGTGCCAGACACAGTCAATTTCAGCCAGCTCAGCAATGGACCCACCACTGACCAAAGCTGAGCCAATCAGTGAAGCTGGTGGTGCCTCTGTGAAAACATATTTAAGAAAGGGCAAAAATGCCAGACAGGCAAAGGAGAGGAAAAAAAAAAAGTGAGAAACAGCAGTGTGAAAAACAAGGTCAGAGAAAAAAAGGAAGGGGAAGAAGTGCTCCAGGAGCCAGAGCAGAGATGCCTTGCAGCCTGTGAAAGAGACCACATTGGAGCAGGTATTCAATGGAGCAGATATTCACACTGAAGCCTGTGGAGGACCCCACACTGGAGCAGTTGGATATTTCCTGAAGGAATTGTGGCTTGTGTAGAACCCATGATGGAGCAGATTCTCCTGACAGGGCAGTAGTCTGTGGAAGAACCCATGCTGAAGGAGATTTTTTTCCTGAGGGACTGCAGCCTGTAAAGAGGACTTGATATTTTAAGATTCAGCTGGACAGGGTGCTGGGCCAGCTTGTCTTGACCGTGCTTTTCCCAAGAAAGGTTGGACCGGATGATTTTTGACATCCCTTCCAACCTGGCATTCTATGAGTCTATGATTTAAAAAAGCTGTTATTTAATAATATTGGTTGTGATTTGTGTCTCCCCCAACTCAATTCCCTATCAGGGTAAATGGAATTTACAACAAAATCACTTCCTTTTGTTCATTCTAAACCTCATACCTATGAGTTTCACTTGATACCCTTCATCTCTTCTCCAAATAAGACAGTTTACAGTTGCTACCTTTTCCATGCCACTCATGACTGTACAAATCTCTATGATACAGGTAAATAGTGATATATACAGAGGCACAACAGTGCTCTTCTTTAGTTCTCTATTCTTTTCCTAATAATTTCTAGCATTTCATTTAGGGTTTTCTTCAACCATTACTGGGCCAATATCTTTATGTTTAACCCCAAAACTTGCTTTCTGTTTGATGGCAGTCAACTCAGAAGCCATCATATTTATATATATACGTACAGGTACATGTTTTCCCCAGCATGCATCTTTACATTTACCTATATTGAACTTTAGGTGCCATTTTGGTCATCCAGTACTGTAAAGGCCTCTTGCGACCTTTTATTATCAACATTTATCTTTACTGTCTTCAGATGTCTTGAATAACACCTATTCTCATTCATGCCTTCTTTTTATGCATCTAAAGGTATTACATCTTTCTAACATAGGATTATCCTGGGAGCTTGTATTGTGTTGCATATCCATTATGAACACTAAGCCCTCTTCAAAGTTATCACACCGATACTGCACACACCCTGATTCTCTGGATGTGACTTGCATCCTAGATGTTCAACTTGACATTTCATGATACTTACAGACATCTTATTTGAGTGCCCATAAATAACCAGTGATTATTCTCAATATGAATCCCCCATCATTTACTATCCAGCTCTAAGTTTTGTTGTGAGGGGGTTTGGTTTTGGTTTGTTTAAAGAAACTAACATCATAAACCCAGAGACCCACTCAGCTTCTTTCCCCAGCATTGTTTATGCCTACTAAATATTATTACAAGTCTCTTGAACTGAAGTGAGGAGCAAAGTTAATTGATCATCTCCTTTAATGAGTATATTCAGACTCTCTCTTCCAAACTACAAAATATAAATGTATTGAATATTTATCTCTTCTGCATTGTAACCAGTTTCACAATCTACAGAGTAATATTAGTTGTATCTAACTGACATGGCTGAGAAAAATATCCCTCTCAATGGCTTCAGCCTCCTTTACCTTATACATTTTTAATTACTATCAAATTGACATCTGCCATCAATGTCCCCTTTCCCTTAGTGGCACATTTTACATTTTCCCCCATTTTTCTCTTTTGAATTAAGAAAAATGTCTATTTTTAAAGATAGTTTATAAGACATTTAAAAATATATATTTTAACAATTTTGAAGATATTGCAGTATAAACCTGCATGATGTATATATACTTCATGAACTTTGTTCTTTGTCATCTAATAATTTACATGGAACATGAAAATTTTGATGAAAAGCAATTGTGGCATACCTTAAATCTCCATCTAGTAACAACTACAAACTTGAGTGTGTGGTCCTTGCCAAGAATCTCTTCATTGCATAATATATCCAGCTGATATAAAAAGAAGAAATAATTAATTCACTGAGACGCAGAACATGGCTTTAATACAATACACTTCAGATAAAGCCCAATAAAAAGATCAAAAAACCAGAAGTCAATTCTCATGTAAAGACAACTTTGTCATTTGACATGCTATGAAAATTGTTTACTTAGTACCCAGCAAGTAGCTTTCTATTTTAATAATACATTTTTAAAAGGCTATCCCCTGCTTATACATCAGTGTTTAGGACTTATTTTGCAATCACTTTATAGTTGTTTTTACTTTTCTATGTCAGTTTTGAAAGATCTTGATCTTGATCTTGGAAACAGCAAGTGTATGGACTCATAAGCAAATGTGAGATTATGTGAACAGCCATCAGTTGAATTGCAATAGATGATCATGCACATGATCTTAGCCTATTTGACTGTGAGGTGACATATACTGAAAAGGTAAGTCACCATGAAAGTGACATATGCTAATGGTACTTTCCCATAACCTGAGAAAGAAAAGAATGTGCATCCAGTCCATTAACATGGCTTAGCTGACAGACAGTAAGTCAAACCAGGATTTGTCTATATCATTCAACCAAGTGTTCACATCCTTAGGGCCTTCCATCTCAAAACATATTTTTCACTGGACATACCAACACACTGTTTCCACAAAAATACCATATGCCCTTAAAGGGGGAGGGAGGAATCCTGAAACACAAGCACTATTGACTGAACATTACATTTCAATAACAGCCAAGTAGGTTGTAAAACCAGAGATTGCTGCAGTGGAATAGGGAGCTTAAACACAGAAGCAAAAGGTATAATTAGTAAGAAAGTAATCCAGGTTTCTGAAAGGTGCTAGGAATTTTAACAAAGATGCTAGATGGGCTTGGACAGCCTATAAGAATGAGCTGAAAAGAATTTCATAAAATTCAACAAGAACAATGGCAAAGTCATAACACGTTTTAAGCTAGGTAGGAGCTCAGCCCCTGTACTGCTCTGGGGTGGAGGAGAGGAAGTAGAGTAATTGACAGGGAAGTTGAAGAACCCATGCTAGAGGAGATTTTTTTTCCTGATGGACTGCAGCCTGTGAAGAGGACCTGATCTGGAGCAGAGGAAGAGTATGAGGAGGAAGGATTGGCAGAGAGGAACTCTTATGTACTGACTGTAACCCCCTCCCCCATCCCCTCTGTGCTGCTCAAAGGGGTGGATAGAGGAATTGGGAATGAAGGAGTGAAGTTAAGCCTGAGGGAAGGGGGGGGACTGTTGTTTTAAATTTTTTTGTCTTTGTTTATCACTATCCAAGTCTATTTTAATTGGTAATAAATGAAATTAAATGATATTAAATTAATTTTCCTCAAGTTAAGTCTACTTTGCCTGTGATGGTAGTTGGTAAATGAAATTCCTCTCTCTACCTCAACTTTTTTCATCCTATTTTCTCCCCCTGTTCTGTTGAGGAGGGAGGCTGAGTGAGTAGCTGAGTGGGCATCTTCCTCTGGCGAAGGTTAACCCACCACACCAATTTATTGAGTTAATATTAATGAATTGGGGGTAGGGGTGGTAATGGAGTACTGTATGACTATTACAATAACCAGATCTGAACAAGGGGTGGATCCCAGTTGTGAACAATGAGGAACTGCTTACGAAAGAAGAACTAGATATTGATGTGTATGTCCTTTTTTAAAGGAATCTAGTAATAGACTAAAGACAAGAGTGCTAGATATGAATAAGAAAAAAGAATAGTCCATTATGTTGCTGTTAATAGAATGGGAGAATAAATAGTAGGAAAACTGGGGAAATGACATACTGAGTTTGGCTGGGATGGAGTTAATTTTCTTCATAGCAGCCTGTACAATGCTGTGTTTTGGATTTGTGACCAAAATTGTGTTGATAATGCACCAATGTTTTGGCTACTGATGAACAGTGTTAGGACAGTATCAAGGCTTTTTCCTCTCACTGGCTCCACCGTCCCAGCAAGTAGGCTGGGGGTAGACAAGAGGTTGTGAGAGGACATGGCTGATGCAAACTGACCAAAGGGATATTCCATACCATATGACATAATGCTTAACACTAAAAGCTAAGGGAAAGGAAGAGGGGACATTTGTGTTTATGGCTATCTCTTTTTCCTTCTCCGTGCTGCTACTGCCCCCTCTGTGACTAGGCTATGGGTGGTCAAGAAATTGAGAGGGGAAAACCAGAGGTTCATTTTACAAGCTCAGAGAGACAATGGGAAAAATATATAAGCATGTTAAAGCACGAGAGACTGAAAATAATAGAGAAACAGTTTAGTGATCAAATAGATCAGTCAACCCAGAATAATTGCTGCTAACTAAAATGACTGAACTGCCAGACTCAAAGGGTTGTGATCATAAGCATGAAATTCAGTCATGAGTGGTGTACCCCAGGAGTTAATATTGTTGACAAAATGTTCTTTAGCTACAAGAAGCATCATGTTTGCAGGCTCTGATCATGCTGGGAGACTTCAATCACACTGAAATTTGCTGGAAAAGCATCACAGCAAGCTGTAAGTGATCCAGGAGACTCTTGGTGTGCATCAAGGATAATTACTTAATCCAGGTGATAGATGACCTGACCAGAGGAGAAGGGTTACTGGACCTTTTGCTCACCAATACAGATGAACTAATTGGAGAGGTCAAGACTGGTGGCAGCCTGGGCTGCAGTGATCATGCCCTGGTTGGGATTCACAATCTTGAGGGATATGTGTCAGGTGAAGAGTAGAGTCAGGACCCTGAATTTTAGGAGAGCAAACTTTCAGTTAAACAACCAGTGGATTGGCACAGCTAAGGCACAGTTGGAGATGAATTTGGCAAGGGATGCGAAGAATAAGAACAAGGGCTTTCACAGGAAAGTTGTCCAGAAAAGGAAGTCTAAAGAAAATGTACCCCTGCACAAGACATGTGAACTAGTGACAACCGAGATGGAGAAGGTTGAGGTACTCGATGGGGTTTTTTCTCCTCAATTTTCAATTATAATCTCTCTTCCCACATCTCTCCAACTCCTGAACCTCAAGGCAGGAACTGGGGGAAAGAAGTCCCTCCCTTCGTAGGAGATGATCAGATTCGAGACCACCTGAGGAACCCAAACATACACAAGTTCATGGGATCTGACCTGATACATTCCAGGGTCAGGAATTGCCTGATGTAGTTGCCAAGCCACTCTCCATCATATCTGAAAATTTATGGCAGTCAAGTGAAGTCCCCAGTGACTGGAAAAAGGGCCTGACTAATCTAGTGCCCTTCTATGTTGCAGTGACTGCATCAGTGGACAAGGAAAGAGCTATGGATGTCATCTACCTGGACTTCTGTAAAGTCTTTGACATGGTCCTCCATATCATTGTTGCCTCAAAATTGGATAGATATGGGTTTGATGGATAGACTGTCAGATGGATAAGGAATTGGATGGATGAAAAATTGGACATGAGCTGGCAATGTGCGCCTGCAGCCCAGAAAGCCTGGGCTGCACCAAAAGAAGCATGGCCAGCAGGTTGAGACAGGTCATTCTCACCATCTACTCCACTCTCATGAGACCCTACCTGGAGTACTGCATCCAGTTCTGGGACCTGTTGGCGTGGGTCCAAAGGAAGGCCACAAAAATGATCAGAGGGTTGGAACATCTCTCCTATCTGAGAGAGTTGGGGTTGTTCATCCTGGAGAACAGAAGGCTCTGGGGAGACTTTATTTCAGCCTTTCAATATATCATGGGGGCTTATAAGAAAGACAGAGAGAGGCTTTTTACCAAGGCCTGTAGTGATAGAACAAGGGGCAACAGTTTTAAACTGAAAGAGGGAAGATTTCCATAGGATATATGGAAGAAATCCTTTACTGTGAAGGAGGTGAGGCACTGGAATAGGTTGCCCAGAGAAGTTCCCTCCCTGGAAGTGTTCAAGGTCAGGCTGGATGGGGCTTTGAGCAACCTGATCTAGTGAAAGATGTGCCTTCCCATGGCAGGGAGGGTTGGACTAGATGATCTTTGAAGGACCTTTCCAACCCCAAATATTCTATGATTCTATACTCAGGCCAATACTGTTTAACATCTTCCTTAATGACTTATCTTATGAGTCTATGATTCTAAGTGATTATTCCCCTTTATTCAGCACTTATTAGACCACATCTGGAACGTTGCATCCAGTTTTGACCCCTCCAGTAGAAGAAAAGTTTTAATAAACTTGAGCAAGTTCAGCGGATGGTCACCAAGATGGTCAGGGTGCTTGAACACAAGCTCTGTAAGGGGAGGTTGAGGGAACTGGGCCTATTTATTTTGGAGAAGAGAAAGCTTAAATGAGACCTAGTTATACACTTCCAATATCTAAGAGAAGCCTGTAGAGAAGATAGAGCTAGGCTCTTTACTGAGCTGCATGGTAGGAGAATGAGACACAGTGGTCATCAATAGAAATAGAGGAAGTTCTGAAATAAGGAACGAACCTTAACTCTACAAGGATAATTAAGCACTAGAACAAACTGCCCAAAGAGGTCATGGCATCACCATCCTTGCAAGTTTTCAAGATTGATAGATGGCAGGGGGACTGTGACAACAAAGAGGGAAGAGAGGCTTTGTTTTCACATGCCTGCCATTATATGTTCTAGTATTAGAATCCAAAATGACAGAACTTGCAGAGGATAGAAAAGCCTCTTTCTTCCCTTACCCTTCACCATGACTTTTTCCCATGAACAGTCTAATTATGTATTCCCTGAAGGGGAGGTGGCACTAGCTGTTACAACAGAAAGCTGAGTTTCATTCAGAATAGAGAAGCAGAAGAAAGTATATGGGCTGCTTTCCATTAAATCAGTCTTTCGGTGGTGTCCACATGTTAAAATCCATTTTCTGTGTTTAGTGAAAAATCTCTGCTAGGGCAGTGTATCCTGTCATTTAAGGACACCAAACAAAGCATCTTGCAGGAGTCAGTTTAAACACAGGTGGAAAACACATAACCAAGACTTTTGGTATGTTTTAAAACTTGTCATGGACCAACACACCAAGCTGCACTGCCAAGTCTGTATAAAACCAAGAACCAGTAAAAGCTACATCTCCTTTGAATTGGAGGGGAAGGAAAAAAAGGAAGATAACCAGTGTTCATAAATTAAAAGGGGGTGGAGTTAAATTTGGAGAAAAATCTGTTTGTCAGCATTCAGCTCCTCAACTTTCCTCCATTTTCTGTTCTTTTATATAAGGAAATAGTGTGTGCTTCAGTATTTTAAAAATCTGGTTGGAAAGAAATACACTATTTTGAAAATAATCCATAAGACTTTCATTTGCAAAATTACTTTTAAACATTAAACCATTACCTCATTAAAAGAAGAAAGGTTAAGTTTTTTAGCAATGAACTTCTTTAGATGCAAGACTGTTGCTTGTGCTGAGCAGCGGATCCATTTTCGTTTCAACCCACGTAATTTGCTGCTATTGCATTCCAAGCAGATGCTTACCTTCAGGAAAAAAAAAAAACACAGTCAGAGCTATTTGACAGAATTTTCTGCAGTCCCCATTATGTACTTCACATGTATTAGTCCAACAAAAAGGTGAAGATGTAGAATACCAGTATTCTTTAAAGTGAAATGCATGCAGTGTCATTAAAAAAAAGCTTGTCTAGTACTTTGTCAGCTTACTGTTAAGCACCATTCAACTCAAAAGGGATCTGGACAAAAGTTCAAGGCAGAACGTGAGGGCTGCCTTGCTCCAGAGCTTTATTCTAACTGCAGAGGTTGCAACTAGTTCAGAAGAAGCTTAGGTCATGGACAAAGTGAGATATCTAATATGAAAACCTGTTAGGACCCCGAGCTCATTCCCCTTTCCCCTGGAGGTTTGGTTGTCTGAGCTCAGGGACAATTTTGACAAGCAGCTGTATGACCATGAAACTGTTGTGAAGCGGTTACAGAACAAGCTTGAAGAATTTTCAGTGTGAGCTCACTCTGCTCCACTTAGCATCACCATTTAAGATGAAGCTCCCTCCCTTGGTTAGTCCTCCTGCATGAGCTACATTGCAGCCATGTCTGTGGCCTAAACGCTGATCCACAGATTAGACTTCCTGGCTTGACTTTGGACCTATCGCATCACTATGGACTTGGCTTGGTGATCACTGGACTGTGTATGACCTCAGTTACTGTTGTCTCTGGACCTGACTTGCAGATTTCAATTTCTGGCTCAAACTTGGACATGCCTCATCACTAAAGATTTACATGGTGATCACTGGAATGTGGCTGAATCTGTTCACTGTCACTAGAGCTGCTATGGTCTCTTTATTCTGGTATTGTGGGACTGCACCCCTTGTTGGTGAGGTCAGTGTCCTGTCTGCCTTGCTGTCTCTCTTGGCTCCTGGATTGCCTGCCCTTATGGAACAGCAGCTTGCCCTTGCTGCTGCCTGACAAAATCATTATAACTTTTTAATGACTGTTTCTAATCTAACCTCTGAATCCAGTAACATAGTTTCATATTTAAGACATGTTTTAAAATAATATTTTGAACTTTTAAAATTACTGATGCAGATGATGTAACAAATTTTTGAAGTTCGAAAGATTATATGGAAAAAAATGGCCTTTTGATCTCGGTGTTTCAATTCCCTCCTCTCAGTCACCTATTTTCACAGAATCACAGAATGGTAGAGGCTGGAAGGGACCTCTGGAGATCATGTACTCCAATCCCCCTTCCAAAGCAGGGCCACCTACAGCAGGTTGTCCAGGACTGTGGGATTGTGTCCAGGTGGGTTTTGAACATGTCTAGAGAAGGAGACTCCACAACCTCTCTGGGCAGCCTGTTCCAGTGCTCTGTCACCCTCACAGCAAAGAAGTTTCACCTTATGTTGAAGTGGAACTTCCCATGTTCCAGTTTGTGTTCATAATTTTCTTTAATTAGTCTAAGCTCTTTAGGATAAGTTTTATTCTGTGCACTTAAATGTTCTGGTACAAAGCACAATACATCTGAATACTACCACTGCATCATTAAATGGAAAATAAAACCATATTTAATTTACTTTGGACACAGCAGCAAAACATGAAGGCAATGACTTGTGTATTCCAATAGCAAGTTTTATACTCAAACAGGTTTTGTGTTTAAAACTTGACATTAAATACTAAGTAAAAATAGACTTTTCATTCTAATTATTGAAACATTTAGTCCTGATGCACCGGAGTGGAATGGGTGTAGATTCACAGGTATCACAGAGTGTCAGGGGTTGGAAGGGACCTTGGAGATATTCAAGTCCAACCCCCATGCCAGAGCAGGATCATACAATCTAGCACAGGTCACAAAGGAATGCATCCAGGTGGGTTTTGAAAATCTCCAGCGAAGGAGACTCTGCAACCTCTCAGGGGAGCCCGTTCCAGTGCTCTGTGACCCTTACAGTAAAGAAGTTCCTCCTCATGTTAAGGTGGTACCTCTTGTGCTCCAGCTTAC
>JANHFX010000426.1:23740-35553 GCA_027560015.1 Chloroceryle amazona | reverse complement strand
TCTGCCGGGCGCTCGCTCTCTCCCGAGGTCTGCCGGCGCTCTGCCGAGGACTGGCAGGCTCTGCCGGGCTTTGCCGAGGTCTGCCGGGCTCTGCCGAGGACTGCCAGGCTCTGCCGGGCTTTATCAAGGTCTCATGTCAGGTGCTCATACACCCTATCAGATCAGGCACCTACTGTACACATTTGTTTTGTTTAAAACAAACCATCAGAGGTACAGATGGGCTAACGAATCAGTTCCTCAGGCCAAAAAAATCCAAGAGGCCAGAGTGGAGCGTTCGACTGAAGAAGCAGTAGCTGTCCTATTAGCTTGTAGGTTGATACATGCTGATCAAGAAGCCTTTGAGCATTTTGTGAGATCCATTTTAAGTCAAATCAGTCTCTTCTTTCTCTGCCTCTTTTGCCTCTCCTCCCCCATCATCAGACTGAACCATCAGAGATCTAGTCATCAACTTTCTAGAAACAGTGTGACATATTATCTCCTAAAATTCAGTTACGCTTAATGTAGATTGGGAGACATATAAGTATTGGAACAACTCTGAAATGTATTCTCTTATGTAAAATAGCAGTTTCATGTGGCTACCTGGATTTACTCCTCTGTTCATATGAAAGAGATTCCCATGAGAATTATACTAGTAACATATTTCCCTTGAAACTGAATAAACAAACGAGTTAAATGACAGAGAAAGGTTCCCCGTCTGGGTTGCCTGCTTTCTCTTCTGTAGGTCAGCGAGCATCATGATTTGGTGAAAAGAAGTGATTTTGTATTCGAGGATCAAGTCTTAATTAAATTAGTTACAGTGGGAGTTACTCTGTGACATTTATCATGTACATGGGAACTCAGCTGATACCATCTGAAAGTATTGCTAATTGTAGAGCTGGTTTTGAAGGAAAGCCAGATCTGAAGATTTTAAATCTTCACTAAAAAAATCTGCTCCTTGGTTAGAGCGAAGTAGAAGAGTTTGGTATATCCCTTATGAAAAGGCTAGCAAAAGGTGTGTAACACCTGTACATCATTACATATGCAACTAAGATTTATTTTTAATAATTATTATTATCTAAGTAGGATCATGTATACAACCTGCAGGTGAAATATAGACCTTATGACACATCACTTGCTTTAGATAATTTTCCAGGAATGAGATTCTTTCTATTTTTCTTGCTGTTTTTATATTTTAAGAAAAAGATGGTAAATCATGTCTTCCAAATAGATGCCAAATACAGACCTACAGAGTGAGATCTTCTCTATCTGGCACCTTGAACTGAAGTCTTGATAGATGTGAACAACCCTTACACACCTCAAAATGGTGTTAATACTGAAACAGTTTTTAAAATTACATTTCAAAACCAGCAAAAATCCAAGCAGTGTGCTCTCAATAAATGTATTTTTTTTTCTGCAGATGGAACTGTCCACGTCTCATAACAGACCACTAAAACTTTCACTTCACCAAACCACACAGAAAATAGCTACGGTATCTTCTAATTACAAACTCTGAAGGACATAGCAAAGAAATATTATTATTTGAAATGATATTCAAATAAGTAAGAGAAGGACAGCATGGTGACATGTTATTTTGAAGCTCTATTCTGCTACTTAAGCAGAGCAGTGGAGAAATCGTTGATTTCATCTCTGTTTACTTGGCCTCTTACAAGGCTTAGATATATAGCTACTGAAACAAACTACAGCAATTTCAGATGCAACTGTCTTTTATCTGTTACCAGTGCTTTGGAGAGTGGTCTGGTCATTCGAATGGTTATTTCAAACTAGAATGGAACATTTCTGAGAAGCTTTACTGGCTGCAAACTCAAGCAGCATAGTTTAAACTCCTATAGCAAATGGCTGCATTCATTGTGTATTTTACTTGGGTGTGGAGGGACTAAAAGCTCACACATGGACAGGTAATACTGCTCTCCATAGCTATGCAAACTTGCCAATATCAAATCAGGACTTACAGCAACAGAAATTTTCAGAAGCGGAACTGTTGGATAGCTAACAAAACCAGGAGCTTTAAAACAACAATTTCCTTTTCTTAATTGTGCAGTTCATTTCAGTAGACATCAGGGAAGCCAATAGCACCATTTTAAGAGTTATCAATTTGATTTGCCAAATGCCTTCAATACCCTAAGCAAATAAAAGAAGCCTTATGCCTTAGGATCAGTAATTCCTGGAACTGAGATAGGGAAAGGGCTAGTCACAGTATATAGGTTAAGTCTGTCCGGTCCTTTGCATATACAGAGTAGCAATGCAGGCTTTGTTCCTAAAATGGAGGCTCTGTTTCAACAACTTGGATAACAAGGTGTTCCGACTGCATTGGTCTCTGAAAATTCACCATTTCAAATCTCCATTTACTCCAACTATCTGCATTAGAACACCAGAAAGACTAAGGCCCTTGCCAAGAACTTCAGGTCAAATTTTCTGAAGTCCATGAAGCCTTTACTCTAAATTCCCAATACTAAACAGAAAGTGAAGGCTACCAGAAAAACTGTCTGTGTACTGAAGATGAGAATCACTGAAGTTGTTGAAATTTAAGGAACCATTCTGAGATAAAATATTTGGAAAGGAAGTTACTAATAGGGAAAGAAAAGAAGAAAAAAAAAAAAAGAGGATGAGTATAACTTTCAACACTGACAGCTTGATATCTATCTGTATGGCTTAGTTGTCTGGCATGTCAAACTTTACCACAAGTGTTTATTTGAAAGGCCAGAAGAACAATCCTAGGATGCTTTTCAGCTTTCTATTCTTTGTTACCAAATCAAAATCATGGCCACTGATGTCAACAGAAAATTGGCTCCCAAATATTAGTTCATTCCTGACCAGTTCTTTTCAAACTTTGTTTACAGATTTTGAAACATGGAATTGAATTTAAATCTTCTACATTCAAGATGAATCCTCTAAAGTATTTTATGGTGTCTTCTCTCTCCTGTTGAAACAGTCTCTGCCCAGCACAGAAAACCGAGCAGGAATGTTCTCTTGAGACAAGCTCTGCCTGCAGTGCCCTTGCAGAACAGACAGGGTGCTCCACAAGAAGGAGAGGATCCCCTCCTTCCTTGCAACCAGGTAAAGGGAGAGGACCCAGGAGTCAAGGGGGAATGGAGAGAGGTCCCCGCTCGGCAAGGCAGGCGAGTGCCCTCCCAGCCTTCCCCCACTTCCCAGCTGCCCTTGCACAGTAGGTGTGGGGCTCTGGAAGCTGAGGGATAAACAAATGATGGTGTTTCTCAGAAAGAAGTGGAGGACCCTCTCCCCTCCTGTCACCAAGCAAAAAGAGGGGACCTAAGAGACAAGAGGGAATGGAGAGAGGTCCCCCCTCTGAGAGGCAAACAACAACCTTCTCAGCCCTTTGCACAACAGGTACGGGGCTCTGGGACTTGAGGACCAGGCGAATGAAGATTCCTTCTGTGCTACCTCTTATGTATGGAATTCTTTGGTAGTGCAGCTACCATAGTAATGAATAATGAAATAGACTACTTGAATTAAAAAACAGTAGCAGGTTTGATTCTCTGCCTAAACCTTCTTCCTTCAGGCTGCAGTCCCCCAGTGCAGCTTACCACTAAACTGATTTGTCATGTTTGCATCTGTTGTACCAGTCTATCACAGATCAGTCATGCCAACTCTTTTTTTCTTCCTTTAAAGCTTCTCCAAGATTGCATCTATAACCTAGAGAGTAAGCAACATGGCAGAAACTTTCCACTTGGACATCCTTGCTCTTTCTAGCTCACTGTTCCTTAGCACCCTTTCTACACAGATAGGGCCCAAAGATTGTAATCTAGTAAAAATAACAGTAATAATTACTGCTAACAGTATGGGTCTACAAAATGTGACAGCTTTTCCCTTCCAAATATTAGAACTGCAAATGGGCTTTTACAATTTGTTTCCAGCAGTAGCAATAGTGATCAATATTTTTACAGTTGGAGTCGATGATCTTTAAGGTCTTTTCCAAACTGAGTGATTCTGTTTCTACGATTCTATGAAAAGAAGCCCATCTTACATCTAAAATGTCTCTCTTATAAACTGTTTTCTCATTTCCTAATCATTTACTATTTGCTTTAGTGATTACATAATACTTTTAATGTAAAGATGAGCATAAATATTTTGACATTTTATATATGCACAGAATTTTTCTTGAGAAAACATGATTCTTTTAATCTCAAACAGACAAGGAAAAGCTTCTTCAAGCTGGCACTTTCCCCTTCCAATCTGTTACAAGGCAGCTTCAGATAACCACACACAGTCTTGTTATAAACACCATCTTGCTATGCAACTGAAAGAGTCTGTCAGAGCAGTACTGCTCTCTCCAGGCAAAGTCAAGTTTTTTGTGGCTGCTTTATAAATGAGTTAAACTAGTGAACTTTTTCTGATAACAGATGACTCTCCTTATACATCACCCTGAAAATTCACACATATATTTCTGAATCAAAGAGCTGCAACTAAATGCTCTTTTTGCTTGTAACCACCACAGCACTATGGTTTTATAGACCACCTAACAATCAGAGACGATGAAAGAAAGGGGGGCTATCTTTGTCTAAATTGTTACTTTGTTTCTCTTCCCTGGCTTTCTATGTCCCTCCCAGCTCTACCATCACCATCAGAAACGACATATTCCGCATTACTAAACAGCAAGAGCCATAGGGCTTTTCACTTCTAATTTCACGCCATAATAAAATGCAGTGGTTGTTTCACTGGGGGACCTGAAAAGCCTTCCATTGTGAGGCTTGTTTGACGGTCAGGTTAAGTATCACACTCTGGCAGCAGGCATCTGTGCATGCCTCTTGGTGAAGTTATCGCAAAGGGGGGAGGAAAAGAACAAAAAAATGCAAAGGAGTTTGTATTGGAAAAAAAATATTCATCCCCTGCTCTAAAGCAAGCAATTTACATTCCATTACATGGCCTAAATATTTTTAAACATAACTGTTGTCCACCTCATTGATACACCAATCAATCTAATAATAGCACATTAGAAAGTTTTCAGTGTAGTCAAGAGTTACATTGGTTGTTTAATGGAAAATATATTGACCTAAAGTAGACTGATGATACAAATTTATGCAGGCAGGAGGAAGAAAAAAAACCCTCAAATCTAAAGAAAATAAATTTGCATTTTTATTAACTTCAGAGTAAACAAATTCACAAAGAAAAAGTTAAGATGATCAGTAATAACAAAGAAGAAATATGGTGTTCCTAAAAAGTATCAGGATCATATGTAATAGAATTATTGCTTTGTTTATAAAAATAGAACTTAAAATACCATTAATAAAGCCCAAATAACAGGAAACTCTGTGAAGTGTTCTACATCTATCTCAGCTTTTCCCAAATACATTCCCACTACACAAAGAATGTTTTTCTGTCCCATGTTTAGAAACTCTATTGTACGTGTGGAATCTCTTGTAAAAAGAGATAATGTGATTCCTTCTCACAGTAATCTCTTCATGTATCTTAACAGTCTACTGAAACACCAAAATGAGTAAAATTTTACCAGTTTTCATGACATTTCATACAATAAAGATTTCTGGGTGATACTTTAGATAGTTACACATATTATCTGAAAAAAAATATTGCAATTTAAATAATAAAGTGCCATAATACCTTCGAAAATTAAAAGAAAGCAACCTAAAATCGATATCTTGTTTCACAGAAATTCTTTCAAAGGTTATTAAATAAATTACTTTCCTCCTATTATCTTTCAATTCATGCTATACATGAACAAATCAGACTACACTTACCTGATAAAATTATTGATAAGTATCTCTAATTGTTATATTTCTTAGGTTATGATTACATAATGAGCATAAGAAAATCTAAAGTCATAATGCCACCAAAACAGGGGAAGTCCTGAACTAAGACTGATACTCCTTTGGTTGTAAACGTGCTGAAACAGTTGCCCTAGGTATAAAAATGACCACTTTTTAGCCAGGCAAACTTCCCCATTCAGCTCATTCAGTAATCTGATTAAAGCTAGCTAGCTGGGTTGAGGATGCGCACAAAAGGGAAGAGAGGAGTTTGGAAACACCTCCTTAACTCAAAGCCTGCACTTACAACAGCCTAAGCCAGTCATAAAAACACAGGCTAAAAAAAACCTAACATCTTACTTTCCCTCCAAGGCTGAGTCATAAAGGTTAACATTATGGTGTAGAGAATTAAGCAGGACAAGCTGGCAGCTGAGTTAATAAATACATAGTTCTAATTAAACTATCACAGATAATAATAAACTGTTCTGTCAAACCTCAAGACTTGTGCTGGAAGAATTGAGCTTGATGCATATTTCCTGGCAATAGTTTGGGCCACACCACTGGCCATTTCTACTTCCAGGACAGAAGGGAAGGCGATTTGGCTGTCGCAGCCTGTGCCCTGAGTACCCATTTTGTTTTCTGCATTTAGAAGTGTGGTAGCTCACCTCTGCATCACTGCAATACTTCACTGTATAAACTTAGATTGCTGATTGGGCAAGCAAAATTCTTCTTAATTATGAAATTTAGCTAGCAAGTATTATTTCTAAAAGAATTCTAGAATAAGTAGCTTTCTTTTCTTTTTATTTTTTTTAACTGTAGCTTGGAAGCTGAGTATCTTGATAAATTAGGCACTGATTTCTAACATAATTAAAACATACTGATCCTTCCAGTCATGGACTACTATACATAAAAGGAAAGACTGATAGTAATATACTTCTAGTCACCCTAAAACGACCTATCATAGTGTGCAGATGTTAAAGATGATGAAATGATCTTTAACAGTTGGACTCAATGACATTAAAGGTCCTTCCCAATCTAAATGATTCTATGAAATGGAATATAATTGTGATAAAGGTGATACTGTAGCACAGAAAAAAATGTAAAGTAGAAATTTCAGATATGCAATGCTTCATCTGATTTTCTGCCATTCATCTTAATGGGACTCCTGAGCAAGCTCTTAGAGAAATTGGAGTATGATTATGGAAGCCTGTTGGCATTAAGTCCCCAGAGAACAACAGTCTGATAAGCAGCTCTTTGCAGAGCGCCCTGTATGCTGACAGATGAAACTGGATAGCTTGCCTTTTTATGCAAATGTATGCAAGAAAATGCACGCTACTTAATGAAGTATAGCCAAAGGGTCACAACCAGAAGTCATAATTCCAGGTTAAATCAGCACAGACTGCAGGTGCACACCAATCTCAGGAACTAACTTCCCGTGACTGCTCAGAGTCATCCTAAATCTCATGGTAATGCATGTCTAGGTAAGAGCACCAGAGTGCTTGATTGTGTACAGAAAGAATGTACCTGTGAGCTGCTCCGTAGTCACTGTCATTGCAAACTGCAAAACTTGACAAGCCTGAAAAATCTTCACTGAGTGCTCTGGAGTTGCAGCAGCTCTAACTGGATGTCATTTTTTACCACCCATCTCAACACAAACAGGGTTAGGTGGTAAGTGGTAAGATGGCAGGTTGGAGGACTCGGTGCAAAAGGAATAAAAAGAGTGGCACTGGATGAGGGAAATAGAAAAGGGGGATATGGGGAACAAATAGTCTTGCAAAGCTTTCCATGTGAAGTCATCTGTAAGGGCTGCAGTACATCCTTGAGGGGAGATTAATGTGTAACCAAATACTGAAACTTTCATTCAGTCAGGAAACTTCCAAGTTTTCTGTTGTCTATATAGCTAACTCTTGTAATTAAATGGTTTAGGGATTTTCTTTTAAGAGTTAAAGTCTCTTTTCAAAACGAAACATCAGGAAAGAAAGTACTTAAGACAGTTTCCCATTCATAGGTATATCTAAGATAATGCACAGCATGGCAACTAGTCTCCAGCTGCCACTCCTGAAAGGCAAACACCTTTTTCTTAGGTATCTATCACACCTGCCAGCCCCACACAGGTACCTCCAGCACTGTGCAGAAGCTCAGATGGCACTAGGTGCTCATATGTAAATGAATAATACAGACCTCCCAAGGGATTCAGCATCAGACATCTAAGCTGCACATCTACATGTGAGACAGGGACTCAACCTGCTGTTAGCTGATGGAGATCTAACAAATAGTCAATGGCTTGTGAAGAGCTGCTCAGTGAATTAAATGCAAGTGTCTCCTAGAGGGTGAGATAAGTAGCTCTCTGGAGGTTACTGACTGTACTAACATGATCCCTATTGACAACGGAGGGAACCTGGATACCTCCAGGATGTATATATTGAATAGAATCAAAGATTCTGTCTGAATCTCAAGTCACACCTCTAGTCAAAGTATTGTTAATTTGATTAGCATGGTGGGATGATCGTATTGAGGAACCATTTCTTACCCAACAACTGTAATATTCCAGTACATGCCTGGAAATAAAATACTTCTGTAACAAGCATTTCAGGCAGACATTTATGATCTTGTGGCTGTATTCTGTTTCTTAAATGTAAGAACATTCAGTCATAAAAGTAGATGAAGTACTCATGAAGAGACTTCTGAAGAAGATATAAAATATGACTGCATTTGTTTCACTGCCAGTCACATTTTTTACATGATTTTATTAGTTTTTAGTCTCTTAACCCAATTTGAATTTCTGTAATTTTTAATTACTCTATCATTTTAAATATGTTTAGGTTTATGTACGAAACCACTAAGGCACCATTTTTCCTTATTCAAACAAACCATCTTGGTAATTTTATACTTTCAACAGTGTTTCTTTGGGCAAGTGGCTAGAGGTTAACATGGAAGCACCTTAGGGTAATCATCCTATATTTGTCTAAACAAAAGCATCAGTTGATGCCATAAAATAAAAAAAATACCCAACTCTCTTTTTCCTAACCTGCACAAGACAGTTAGATAAACTTTTTATACCACCATGTAAAATTTCCACTGCCCAGTGGCAAAACCACTAGTACACTAAAACTGTTTACAGAATTGCTTGTAACACAAAATAGACATAAAGTCTTTATTGTAAGTACCAGTTGTTACAAATCAAAACACAAAAACTACCCTTTCTCAGGAACAGTGCAGCAATTTCTTTCTACACAACAGAATGAAGAATATTTTAGAGTATAGTTATTAAAAACCTCTTAATAATATCTGACTGTGAAGAAAAATAATACTTCTCTTCTGCATTTTACAATTGCCTAATGGAAGGGCTGTAAAAGCCTTCATGCATCTGACAAATGTGTTCTTCAAGTATCCTAAAATATGCTTACACTTTCATACAGAAACGACCTGTTTTATAGTTTAACCTCAGTAACTCAGCATCACAGGGCCAATTTTGTGCTTGAATTAACATATGCAATGTTCATTAAAATCAATAGAAGCCACCCAGGCAACCAAGAAGACAGAGTTTGGCCCAAAGTATCTTAAGAATAATTTATATATTTGGCACAAATTCTGGAACAGCATTTAGGCCAAGCCACTTGCATAAACAATCTTTCTGTCCATATTTTAAAAAAAGGCAACAGCTGTCACAGCTCAGTGTCCAAATACATCTTTCTCTTTTTAATTTTAACCTCTTAGAAAAATCTGCATTTTTAAGAAATTAAAATTACAAATTATGGGGTTTTTAGTTCTTTTCTTCCACAAATACAATTTTCCTTCAGACATTAAAAAGTAGCTTGAAAATGATATTCTTCTAAATTGTGGCCACTACAGTTGTTTTACTTCTTCCCCATTCCTTTCCTTGTTCAGTGTCACTACTGAAATCTTTTCTAGCCAGAAGATGACCAACAGAGATAACTATATCAAGATATTTTACTATATCAAGATATTTTATACTATATCAAGATATTTTACACTATATCAAGATATTTTATATTATATCAAGATATTTTAGATATAACAGCCTTTCCAGAAAAGAAGCATCACTGTAGGCAAATATGGATTTCATCCATGTTAGAAAATCTACACTTCCTGAGCCTATCTCAGGCTTTACTTTGGTTACTAAGACTCATGATGCATACAAAATCATTTTAATTTAGGTAAAGCGTGAAGTATCATACAACGTGCTCTTAAAAAAACAGTCAAGTTGAAATATTCTGTGCCTGTAAAAGTCCTTTGATGCCACTATAATTGCATCCCTATATGAATTTTGACAGATAATCAAAAAGCTCTACTACTCCAATCTGCACTACATATGAGCTGCTGATAAAGTTTATATTTTTGTCCTCTCCTGGATCTGACAACAGCATAACAAAGGTATGGCGTTAAGAGAGTTAACATGTTTTCAATTTTTTTTAATAGAAAAATACTTTTAGCCAAAAAACATTGTAAGTTAATTCTTAAAAAATGTCATCATATCTCTTCAGGCACAAAGCCAATCCAAGAAGTTGAAGAGAAAAATCATGCCAGCCCCATCTGTAATGTATTTTAAACTAATTTATTGCCACTAACTGTTCTCAAGTAACTGCCTTGCCCTGCAAATACTATAAGCTAAAGCTTTCATTTAAGAGCTTTATTTTATTTGCTTCATGAATCGTTTTGGCACATTTTGCCATTTCCCACTGCAAAAGTAGGACTAAATTTCATGTACTCTGCAAACCTTCACGTAATATCTCAGAAGAAAGAACACTCTGAAGCTTGTTATTTGCCACATTAATAATCCCAACTGCTCCAGTTACCCCCAAGAAGGACAATCAATCACATTTGCTATATGAATCTCCAGAAGCTATTTCCTCCATCAAAAAATGTTACTAATTCTTCTAAATGACATTCCAACTTACAGTCAGATTTGCTTGCAAAAAAAGTAGAAATGTAGCTTTAAAAGGACAGCTTTTACTACTGTAACACAATATATAGTAGAGAAGATAGGGACATTTGGTGTTTGAAACAGTGACTTCAAAACCTAAGAGAGCAGAAGCAGACTAAACAGGGGCATCTACTTACCAAGTTTACACAAGCACACAAGGAACACTTCATCAGTCCAAAATACCACCCTCTCCATACACATAAATATGCTTGAGAACCTATACATGCTAAAGCTTTTCAGAGTGTTTCCATGCTTTGTTCTACCCTCCCTACCCCCCCTACTTCTGAGTTATGCTAGTGCCTTACAAAAACTTTATTCAACTTTATGCAAATTATACACAATACGAGACCTGTAGTGGGCTTTACCTTCCAGTGCATTGCTTCTTGTAGAGCCATTCGAACCAAGCACAAATCAAGTGATACAAAACCAGAACAATGGTGTTTTCCAACTCATTGAATCCAGTTTGGACATCAGAGATGGTGTCTTTGCAAAGCAATCAGTGAAGGTTAAGTGAGAGGCATACAAAAGTATTAGTCAAGAGGTAGTCAAGCAATGGTGTCCTCCCCCACAGCTCTTAAGTTAAACAGCTATTAAGTGAGCGGAGACTCAAATCCCATTGCCCTTTATAATGAAAGTGAGGGAGCACTTTGCAGAGATGAGCAAGTGAGGCTTCAAGAACAGCATTAACCAATTCGCACACAGGCAGATGCCCTCCTGCTCTTTCTGGTCTCTCCACTGTGGTTGCTTTTGCGCTTCAACTGAAAAAGAGAACACACTTTTAGGCTGACAAGGCTGAAAACTCTTCCTTTGCTCATCTCCTCCACCCTGAGAAGTTTTTGGGCTGACATGTGAGCTGACCTGCCAGGAAATACTGTCCTTTGCCATGTCAAATGCTTTAGAACAGCCTTATGGCCAGTGCACCCCAAAATGTATTCCGTTTTGAAAATTTCCTGTTTCCTCATCCTTTTACTGAACTGAAAGAACTTTGTGACTTTAAAGTGACCACCAAATAATAATAAAAAAAGATGGTGTTACTGTTTTTTTCTTTTACTTATGCATTTAGAAGATGTGAACTGCTCCCACGATCCTCAAAGAAAGGACTAGTGCATTCTAAAATATTCCCCTATTTCTGTTCAAGGTCTCATATAGAG
>JANHFX010000426.1:0-23640 GCA_027560015.1 Chloroceryle amazona | reverse complement strand
TGCTCCCACGATCCTCAAAGAAAGGACTAGTGCATTCTAAAATATTCCCCTATTTCTGTTCAAGGTCTCATATAGAGCAACCTAAGCATTACAAAACATACAGAGAAGACAGTTATATCACCATGCTGCTCTCTGACTGGTCCACTGGACAAAATTCTCACACTGAAATTAAAATTTGATCATTAAATCATCTTTATAATAGAGGTGATTTGCTACTAGTTCAGGCAGAAAGCTTATGTACTTTTAGGCTGGATGATACTATTTGCAATCATATATTCT
This sequence comes from Chloroceryle amazona, assembly GCA_027560015.1. Lineage (NCBI taxonomy): Eukaryota > Metazoa > Chordata > Aves > Coraciiformes > Cerylidae > Chloroceryle > Chloroceryle amazona. The sequence continues at coordinate 23,361 of JANHFX010000426.1, read as the reverse complement.
GACCTTCTTACGTCACTGTCCAACTGGTGAAGACCCCTCTTAAAGCTCTGGGTTTGAGGGAGTTGAAGAATTTACCAGGTTTCAGTTCTGAGCTCCCAGCTGCCTGCAGCAAGCATTCCCAAATCTCAGCAGAGCTGTGAACTGCCCTTGTCTTTTCCCACTCTAGAATGTCTCACCTTCTATCCCAAGTACAAAATCTTTACTCTGGATCTCCACAAGAGTCTTGGGTGAAGCCTTTTCAGTGACTAAACTGGAGAAATTATCCCAAAAAAGCTCAGGAGCTTCTCAGGGACATGAATCCAGACAGATAAGTATTTCTTACCTTTCCTGAAAATGATATTTTGGTAGATAGTAAAAATGCAAATGAACAGATCCTTATCAAACCCTGAAAAGCTTCAAATGGAAGAAAATAAGATATAATACTGGCTAAATTAATTATTAAGAAAAATAATCAGAGGAAGAGCAAGGAATTGCATTCTGAAAACTCTGTCGTAAGAAATAAGATTTTTAAACCTGAAAACAATAATCACAAGTAGGCAATAAGGCTTCAAATCAAAGTCAACTGAAATCAGTGATACCTTTGCATTTATGTCAACAGGTTTTCCATAGGCCCCTAATTGCTTTAATTGAGTCTTGAAAGATAACCTGTGATCATATCATGTACATTATAATAGCAGACAGCTGAAAACTGATAATGTTACTCACAAAAGGCCTTTTTTTCCCCTGCTTGTTTACCTTCTCTTTAGTTTGAATCAATGTGGGGTTTGTGCATATTTATTCAAGCTTGTATTTTTTCACCATTAACTTCTAAACTAAAAGTTTTACACTGTTCAAATATCTTTATATATTTCTATTTATTCAAGGTGTGAAGCAGTTTGCCTTTTGAAAAGAAGTTGCAATTCTTTCCTACTGTTTCCTTTCCATGTAACTCATTTTATCAATGAAAAATTAGCGGATCAGTTTCCACAGTTGAGTACATTTTCAGTGTGATGTCAAAACAGCAAAAAATTAAAACTTTCTTTACTGACCTTCAGCAATTTTATAGTAATAAACATTGTGTCCAATTGTTTACATTTTATTGCAAAAATATCTATAAAGATTTTATTAATCTGTCCTAGTAGTTCCCATCTATCACTTTGCAAAAGCAGCCAAATTATTCCACAGGATTTTACAGCAACACATCTCCTGAAGCTTTTCTACAAACCAGAAGACATTAATTTCTATAGAACCTTGCTAGTTTTCTAGAGCTTTTTATCACTTTCACAAATATTTTGTCTAATTACTAACCTTGTCTGCTAAACTTGATAGTAACTTCATTAGCATAGCTCATAGGTGTTGCATTCACACATTTAGAATAAGCAATTGTTCAAGGAAAATGTGTCCAGCTCAAACTACAGTTCCTAATTGCTAAAGCAGATTCAAATTAGCATTCACAGCCTGCATTTCCCTAACAACGGGCTTTCAAGCTGAAAATAATTTGTAATTCAAAAAGGATTTCGGTCAATAGATTTTGAGCATGTGAAACATGTTCGGCACTCAAAAATTCCAAGACCTGTTGAAAACTTAACTTATGAGTTTACATTTTCTTGTTTCCTGTTATTTTTCAGTGAAACATTATAAAATGGGTGCATGATTTGATAAAAATTGGAACTACTCCCAGACATTCAATTTAGACTTTGTTTATTGCTAATATCTGATGAAATCTTAATCTATATTTACAACAGCTCCTTACTTTGACTCCAAATGATGTAATGTCCTTATGTTTTAATAAACAGAAAAGATGTTGAGAAAAATCATCTCTTATGTAAATTTGAAACACACCAACCTCCTATTCAAAATGCTTGTACATATGTCCAGCTTATAAATAGAGCTGCTGCAGTGTTTACTCCAATAACAGATGCAGAAAAAAGTCAGGCTGATCCATTGATTAATTATATAGCAAAGTTGTGTGCAACATCTAGTGCTAAACGTGCAAAAATTTGATGCAATTAGATTTTCATGAGAATTTTCAGTACATAATCATGAGATTTGAAAAATCCTGAACAGTACTTCACTACTACAAAAATAGTAAAGCATACATGTGACAGGTCATTATTTCACATATTTGGTTGTTTCTGGAAGTCTGAAATAAGTAGACATGGTATGATGGAAGCAGTATGTGGTATTAGTATTGCTGCACTGCACCATAGTTTTATAAGAGTGCTAAAGAAACTTCTGAAATAGTTCTCACAGAATTCAAAATGTGATTTCCTCTTTGATTTGGGCAATATATTTGCACTGGAGAAGAGGAACAGAGAAGAACAAAATACCAGACCTGCAAGTTGCCTGTAACAAAAAAGCCATGAACCATTTTAGCCTTCACCTTCAATCCTCCCTGCCTTCTCTTTCCCCCCCAGCCTACTCCTCCAGCTTGACCTGACACATCAGCAGCACAGTGTAACTTGTGCAACTGCCTGTAACTTCTGCAACCATATCTGGCCAGTTGAAGAAGCTTGATAACAACTCTTATGTGTGTCCAGGTATATAACATTTTAAGGAGATAGAACAATACTGGGAGAAGGAAAATTTATGCCTAGAGTCACACGTGCTTATGTCTGTCTCCAAAAAGACTCTGTGTTAGAGAAAAGCACTGACTCCACACAGGGAATCAGACTTCGGAATACTGGAGGAAGACTGACTTCTGTGTGCTTCCCACATAAAGTATTTACCTTGAAGAGTAGAAGTGTTCCAAATAAGTTCCTGATCATGTTAAAACAGACTCAAGTATTATCTCAGCCATGAGAACAAATTAATGTAACATCCTCATCCACTGGGGATTTAGGGCACAGCAAGAATGTCTCCCTGAAAGCTTAAAGCTGTAACTATACTTCATCACAGATATAGTAGGGGTTTTGTGCATCAAGGGGTACACAGGTTTCACCTCTACTTTTATTTCGTAATCGTTTGTCATCTCGCATATTTTTGTTACATAGTCCACCAGTGTTGTGATAATTCAGCCTGTTGAGTGAAAAAAAACATGGGAAATTATGGAAAGGAATTTTGAAGTCAATTTTAGAAAAAATTCTCCGAGACAGAAACAACAATATTTATACCAATTTCACTTCTTGTTTTCTGAGCCATACAACATGTTTTGCATCCTGTCATGATTTTAGGAGACATGCCATCTAGGAAAAAGCAAGATCCACAGATCAAAGACTTGGCAGACAGCTTTGTAGATTATTTCATTATGCAACCATCCTTCTATACTAACCCCAAAAGCAAAAGAGTGCTACAGATGGCTTCTGAAGGCATTTTTCCCCCTCATTTTAGTTGTAAGACACATTAGAACGATTAACAGCTTAAAGAATGTCCAGCCAGACATGTATTACTTTCAAATAAAATTAGAAGCATGATCATTATGGGTTTATCCAAATGCTTTCTCCACCCCCACATCCCATACATAAAAAAGAAGTTAGCTGTGACTGTTTCCCACACTCAGCTGACATACTAGAGGCTTTGGTATGAAATTATTCAATCAGAACATAAAATCAAATTGGTCTCACACTCACCCTGTTACTCTTTTGACACTCACATATGATTTAAATAAGAAAACAAAATCCATTTTTTTACCGAAGCTAAAAAAATACCGAAGAAAAACATAAAACAGTATAAAAGTTGTAGTTTCACAGAGTAAGAGAAGGTATAACATTTGATTTCCTGCTTCCGAGACACAATATAGGAAATAAATATTACACTTGCATAACATTTCACTTTTCTGCCCTCAAACTTCAACCACCATCACTAAAAAGACTGAAATGATTTACAAAGCTTGTGACAGCTTTAGCCAAAGAAATGGAGAGAATAAGCAGGTAGAGGGGGGGATGACAGATGACTTCTTAGTTTGGATTCTGCATATAAACACTGGTGTGATGGATAAATGTGTTAGCTTCATGTTTCTGAAGATCTTTGAGAGGTGTATTTGTGGCTATGCTGTTTTGACAGTCAGATCACAAACGGTGTTGGTTTTGAAGCAGCAAGCTGAGAGCTGATTTTTTAGTTACTCTACCTCCCTCATACTGGCTACATGCTCCTCAGAAGAGATTCTAGAAGATGGCACATGTTCAGTGCTCATTTTCCTTACTTAACAAACCTTCATCTTAAAATTTACCAGCATTAAAGTTTATGAATTCTGTTGACACAGAAGAAGAAAACAGAATTCATGTCTCCCCTCCTTTCTTCTTGTCTTTGAGACAAAGGTTGATATTCTGCATATCAAGAAATCCATATAACAAAATAGGGATTTCTAATTAAGGATTGGCAATAGATTTCATTTCAGTTCTGAATTCTGCCCCCAGCATTGCAAATAGCTCTTACTACATTTTACATTAGCTCTGCATCCCCTACTTGCTTTAACAAGAAACTCTTAAGTTAGTCTGACTTCAAAAGTTAATATTTACGTAACAGATCTTTTGCTTAACTCTGTGTAATCCTTTCTGATCATTTTGGAAAGACCAAACAGTGCCTAAGGATAGCAAAATGTTAAATGGAGGTGCAAGATGTAGGGAAAATACTAGGAGGCCACCTGTTTATTCATAATTTTCCTGCTCCATTACATCAACTGTTAACACAAGACATTACATCAGTACACTGCTGCGAGTTTATGCCGTGTAGGAGTTTACTACAATCAGCACAGTAAATGTTCACTACAGACTAGTTTATATTAATAATGTTAAAAAATTCAAATAACCATTATTATCTTTAGAGAACACTAATTTTAAACAACCTCTTTAAGAGTAATTTCTGATGTGTAAGAAGAACCAAGCTTTTTATCTGTTTATCTGTGCTGCTGAAACAGGGAGCCAAAGTATGTCAGAATTATGTCACACCTACCCATTTATCATCGTGTCAGTCATCATCCAAAAGAAATATAAAAGATCAGAACTATTTCAAAATGTAAGTCTAGCCAAAAGGAACATATATTACATTATGAAACAGTGATTATTCCATAAATATCGTGGCAAAGCATCCACTTTTGCAAGGCCATTTATACAGTATAATGCTTTCCCCACTTTGCACAAAGAAATGTAATCAACACATAGTTACAACTAGAAGAACCTGTGAAAAGGGTTCATGACTTCCTTGGGAGAGAAAATAACGGGTCCTTTTCATTGTTGAGTTATTTGCTACTCTTTCTTTGTTGTACTGAGATCAGATGTCACAAAAATTATTCTAGAATTCAGTGGCATCATCCAAGCAGTCACTGGTGACCAGACATCCCTAATGTCTGCATGTGTATCCTCAAAAGAACTTCCCTTTCTTGTTCTTAACTGAAAAAGAAAAAGCAATATAAAACTAGAACTAAAATTTCACAAGCAAGCAAGCCCCAAACCCCACGTTGCCCTTGGTTGCTATTCTGTTAATGTGTCATGTGCTCATATTTCTTTCTTCCCCATCTTTCATCATTGATTTACATAAAATCATAACACTTAGATTTGAGTTTGTGCAGACACCTAGCAAAGACATGGGACAGCAAATGTTTCCTATATTCACCGTAATACTTCATTCTACAAAGACAGCTGTAGGACACAACTATTTTTTTCATTTCAAACACTATCGAAGCTTTCTTCTTAACAAAAAGTTCAGTTTCTTGATAAACCCATGTATGTAATGCCAAACTTATGGAACAGAAATATTCTTCAGTACAACAGTAGATGTAGTGGTATCTATATACTTTATTAACCCCGAACCAACATTTCAAACAAAGTCCATGGGAGGTAAATACAATTCCATTTTACAAATGGGGAAGCTAGAGAAGAGAGAGGGCACAGATTTGCCAACACTACTTCAAGCATATCAGCAATAAAACCATGCATCTCTCATCTCCAGCTAATGCAAAGAGTCTTACTCCTACCTGAGCTACTGTCATCTATAAGCAATTCACCACTTAAAATCACTTTCTGTCCCTGGGTGACAGCATAGATAGGTCCAAGCATTAAGTCCTATGTGATGATCCCCATACTCCACCTCTGTTATGTTCCCTTCACAGCAGAGAATACTGCACCCTGAGATTTCCTCAGGCAGCTGAGTCTGTGACTTTTTCCAGTCCAAATGAGGCTGGTTAGCAAAAACTGTGAATTTGTCTGGCTTAACTTGTTTAGACTGAAGCAGGTTAGGATATGCTCACTGGAGTATCAGAGTAGAGAACCAGTAACCACAGGGATACTGTGGAGAAGGAAGAAGTGATAAACAGCTGGGGACAACAACATCTTCGGTGGTACAACAGGAACCAAAAAAAACCCATTCAAACACAAACCAGAAACTGCAGCTTGAAGGAAATATTTGTGTCAGCCAGATAATTTACCTAGTTAGCACTTCACTAACCTGAACTCTGAACAATCACTACATGAGTGCTTACAGTGAGAAAGTCCAACCAACAAAACCTGAGGAACAGCAAGAGCAGAGAGATTGAAGGTAAATTACAAGATCCAAAGGAGAGGAGAAAAAGGTTGATTTAATTCTCATCTACTGACTTACAGCAGCCTGATTTCCCACTCTCATCAGCAGTAAAAGTGAATGTAAATTAAAAAAAAAAATTTAAAAGTATTTAACTAATTAGCTGGTGCTCCAGATTAAAAACTGGCATCCTGTATTTAATGACATTATGGTCATATCATAACTCAGTGTAGAATCATGTATTTTTTTTTTATTTCCTCTTATAATTGTGAATTACACAATAAGCAATGTCCATCTCGTGAATAAAGTTAACTGCAAACATGATGTGACCAAATTACCATCAGTCCCAGCTGCAATAATCCTCAGTGATGACGACTGCTAAAGATTAAACAATGGTACTTTCTTGCAGCTCAAGAGACAGCCTGTGCAAGCCTAAAAATAGCACATACCCCTCTTCTAATGCATTTCACCTGTTCCTTTTAAAAAAAATCACAACCATCTGACTATAAATTAAATGCTGCTTCTCTTCTTTTTCCTCTTTTAAACAAAATCTGCCATTCAAAAGAAGCAGAGAATTTAATGTTGGATAATGAAGACACTATCTACCAACATTTCTTTCCGTGTTTCATGTTTCATCTCCTCTTTTCAATTGTGCATCTTAAAACACTTTGTTCATCTGTTAAAAAACACATTCTCCAAAGAAGCACATATTACAAACAATCAAAGGGTCTAATATTTTCTTGGTGTATTACTTTATGGTGATAGCTGTATCTATATCACAGAATATCACCTCTGGAGATCATCTAGTCCAACTCTCTCTGCTGCATTTCAAGGGCTGGTCAAGTGCACATGTGGATATGCTTCTGGTGGGTATCCTTGGGCATGGGCACTACCTGAGGATGCACTTTCAGACATGAACTAGCACTGGACAGTATCAGAGGTTGAGAAATTTTTTCTTCTAACTAGACCTATTGGTCACTAACAGAGATTTAATCTATTTTATAAAGAGTGACATGAAGTTTAGTATTTTAGACAGAGATAAATCTTCAGTAAAACACAGTTTACAGTAGATGCAAATAGACATTTTATCTAGCCATTCTTGCTAATAGCACTCTCTAGATTCTAGAAGCTCAGGCTGGACTCATCTGGAAAGATTACTGCGCCAAGGAAAAGCAAATCCTGAAGCTATTTGAACTGTCATCACTGTTTAGCTTCAGAATTACACTATCTTCAGTGATGGTACTCCAAGTTCAATGAACTTCAGTGCTGTTCCTTACCACACTGACACTTTCAGAGAAAATTACTCTGACTTCCTTGTGCACTGGATTTTTCCTGAAAAACATAAAAGAGAAAGCATATACAAGTGTCTCTAAATTGGGGCCCACGTGGAGAAATTTATGATGGGCAATCACAAGGCTGCTTTATCAGATCGCTGGTTTTCCACTGGAACCTCTCAGTGCACAGTCTCTTTTTAAATGCTTAAAAGAAATTATCTTTCAATATATCCTGATTGTTGTCATGATCTTGGAAGCCTGGTTATATTAAGGAGCAAACAAGGCCATTTTGAACACAAGCTCACGTGGCCATACTTTATAAAAATATACACTGTAAACCAAAAAAGAATGTGAGGATGACTCTCTCAAAAGGGATTTCAAGCAGAAAAAAAAAAGTTTTAAAATATCGTGTAATGTTAAAGAAACCAACAGAAAAAAACCTCCCAGGAAAGTATTCACCAAGACCAAAAACTCATTTTCACCATTTCAGTAGCTCGAAAAGAGGCAGCAGTCCTAAATATGTTTCAGCATCTGTGTCAAGCCACAATTTTCTCAGTGCAGCACAGACTATGTCCCCTGTTAGTGTAAAAGTAACATTGTGTGAAGCAGCAAAACCAAGAAGAGATATAAAATTTAAAATCTTCACTTAGACCCAACTAAAACTTACAGCTTTCAAGCAAAATTTCTTCCCAAATTCTTCCCTTTTGGAGGGAAAGATGCCTCAACTAATCTGAATGGCCTACTGGACCCCAGGAAAGGCTATTAACTTCTCCCACGGAAATGATGTTTGAGGATGGAGACTGAAAGATAAGGTGGGATGATGTGTAGAACAGCTGAAAGCAAAAAATGCCAAATGTTTGTGCTGCTTTTCCACCTTCTCATGGCAGCTCTCTCTAACAATCAAAGGCGTATCCTTGTAAATGCTAGCAAAAGTCACAGAAAAGGTTAAACCTAATCCATATATTTGAAGAATCAAAAGGCTCTCCAAGCTCTTAGCACTTTAAAAACAGAATTTACACAAGTGGAATTTAAAAAGCAGAAGAAATGAGCGTATTTGAGAACTCTGTATTTCTGTAGATGCTAGTTTAGATAGACAATGCAGCAGAAATAACAAGTAAAAATGTTCTCTCTCTCTGAGACATCAGTTTCTACTTCATGTTATTTTTTAAAAGCCCAGATATGGGAAAAGACAACTAGACTTGAAATAAGAATTCTGTATAAAAACTGACATTTCCCTGCCCAAGGTGCTTTAGTGAAAACATCCATCATTAACCAGTCACAAAAATGAGTATGTGTGTGTTTTCACAGCTGTCTCCTGCAACCTCCAAATAGAAATTCACTGCAAGTTTGGAGCCCAGTTGCAAAATCTTCATCTTGAAGGGAGTTACTTCTGGAAGAAGTCTCTGTATCACAGCAGTGTCTTGACTTTCATGGGAATATTGCCTGGGGACAAAGTAAGGAAAGCCCCAGGAAAATGCTATGCTGGATTTGTCCTGTCAGAGTTGTGATCAAGAAAAGATCACTGGATTCAGGTCACAAAAAAAGCCTCGTGAGCCAGGTAATGGAATTACTAAATCAATTCACCTGCTTCAGTGAGACTAAAAACTATTTGTTTTCAAATATATATATATGTATGTACTACTAATCAACAAGAATGATTTTCTATGGGGTTAAATGAAGAGGTTCAGAGCACAGGGAAAAAACAAGAAACAGTTTCAGTGCTTTCAGTAAGAAAACCATGGTATCAGAACAGGTTAAGATAATTGACATCTTGAAAATATATCATAGAAGCTTACATTGGAAGTTTTAGTTGAAAATTCTTATATCCCACATCAAGGCCAACTAAGCCAGGTAGGCTGGCATATATACCTTTGTGTTCCAAGTCCCATTCATAGGGGTTTTTTTCTTTCATACAAATTTCCAACACATTTTTACTATTTCTATAAATGAAGCATCACTGATGACACAGCAATTGCCATTTATTCCACAGGTAGAATATAATCAGAATAATATTTTTTCAAAAACAACCTTATTTGAGAGATCTGACTGCATGTCATAGTGTTCTGCATTAAAAGGCCTAAGAAAAAGGAAAGACCTGTTAAGAAACTTGTTAAGTTTGACATCCTTTAAAAGAAATAAAAGTCAGGGCAACAGAAGGCGGCCTCTTCATGTGTTTTTCCTTGAATTAGTGTTAGGGAATATTGTGGGGGGAAGTTTCTCCACTTCCCCCATCTCTCTTTTCCTTGCTCTTTCTTTTTCTTTCCTCTGTGGGACAATGCTATTAGACAATAAATATGTCTTTTTAAGTAATTTGTCATCTGCTTTGAAATCATTCCTTTCAGCATAACCTTTTGTTAAAATCAGTCAGAAGAACACATTTCTTTCTGCAAAAAGGCACAAATTAAATTTCTTCCTAGTACACACTGGGTGGACAAGTTCTACTGACAAATTGCATTACGTGAACATTAATACTTGTAGTTGGAAGACGAAGAAATTTGACAGATCATACTCTGCGGTCTAAAAATGTGAACTCATGCGTATTATCACTTTCATATTCTGAAGCTTAAATTTAGTATCTCCTAAAATGGTTATCAGTTGACAATGGATCCTGCTAAAAAGGGTATCATTTGACAAATGTTAAACTTTGTATTTTTACTAAACTATTCTTGCTCACTCATTGTGTGTGTACATTTTTATTAAAAAGGAGAAAGCAAAAAAACACATTTTTAAGCATATGTTGACTTAGAACCTAAAATTTTGTCTTCTTTTCACCTACTCCAATGTCTCTTATGAAGTGGCAGTGCTTTCATAACCCTTATTTCCAAACAGTTTAATGTAATTGGAAGTCTTGCATAAACACAGGCTGCAGGATTGGACTTTTATGACTACCCTCCATATTTCAGTAAGTTTCAAGGAAGTTTACAGATCTACTTCTTTACAGAAAAAAAGTCAGTCTGCTTTTAGTTGTCAGATATTTAAACTACCTCTTGTGTCCTGATGTACAGAGACCATGCTGCTATTGCCTGTATTTGTGCATATAAATCTCTAATCTGCCAATGCAGTTCCCCATGAATAGTCTATTTAGGTTGGGTTTAAAGCAGTGGGAAGTCGACCTACACGGGAGAGTTCTCTTGTAAAATGACCGGAGGTCAGTGTTATTATCTCTGTAGGCTACCAATGGTGCATTTGTTCCACCCTATGTATGAGGCATTCATTTATAAGAAGCTCCACTGCCCTTTGAAAGTGCTGGGAGGGATGGGTACAGCAGCTTATCTCATGTCAATTGGCTGAAGCATCAGACAACTCAAAAAAGAGATTTTCTCAGTATTTAACTGTTCAGCTGGAAGATGATTAACTTTCTTATAAATAAATTAAAGACCTTACACCCAAATCCCATAGAAAGGATGCTATAATAACACTTTATACTCAGACTGTTATATACTTCCTTCACTTTAGAAGTTCCCATTGTTTATAAATATCTACTGAAGATATGTACTGTTTATAGCAACTTCCCATTAAAATCCAAAGTAGTTTAAGCAATTACAACTGTTATTATCCAGATGTGATTTTATATCCCAGTATTTATCTTTCAAAAATAAAATTTAAATAATCCAAATAAAATAAACTCAATATTCAACTGAAAGTAAATTATATACAGATTTAAGTTCTAATTTTCCAGAAAGCCTAAAGGAGTTAGGTGCAAAACACCTATAAGGTTTGTGCAGAGCAGAATATTTCTCTTTTATAGGTTTATTAAGGAAGTGAGAGAGAAAGGTGAAAGGGAAACAAAACTAAACTGCTTCAGAAATCCTTCAATCACTGATTTTTGTAAATAGCTGTGGGATTCATGCAAAAACCCACATCTTTTTACAAATATTTGCACACTACCTTAATTAGAAGTTATTCATAAATTATAACACAGAAACATTATTTAAATGCTAGATACACTTTTCTTACTATTCACTCTTGGAACCCCTTAGACAATTCAGCTGCTATTATTTTTTTGACCCTCAGGTCACTTCTCAAAAGCTTTTCCACCTGTTCTCTTTATAAGATGTGGCATTTTTAGATGGTAGACCATAGAACTAAAGAGAAGTTAGTTAAGGCTTTCTTAATACAAGAGACAAATGTGTCAAGACAGATAAATTTATGTGGTATTGTCTTGAAAAGATACAGAACAATACAACTTGGCAGCTTGACAATTCTTCCAGGCTTTGTTTAGTGTTCTTGCAACATTCACAGTAAATGAGATCACCAATCAGACAAGGTCAGAATATCATGCTATCCAAATAATAGATAAAATATAGCACAGAGCATGCAAAGCAAATGTCATACATGATTACAGAGGAGCTCAGATTCCTGTAGGCATACAGTACCATGCATCAGTACCATTTGAATTTGATGCAACATTTACCACTTCGACAGGCCACTCCAAAAGAATAACATAGATACTTTAAATCAGAAAATATTTTTACTTCCTTTAGTAATATTTTGGAGCCACGAACAGAAAGTGTAATCATTTTTTCGAGCGTAATTGCAGACGTTAAAAAAACTGTTTGCTTATTTTTTCCATTGCATGATAAAACATTTCTGAAACCTATTGATATTCTTTACAGGTAATATGGGGTCTACTTTCAATCTATGTGGACTCATTTGGAAAGCTGAAATAGTAGAATACAAACAAGGGGCAGAAGGGTCAAAATAGGCCTGACATCTTTGCAGGCTTGTCTTCTCACTGACAGATTTTCCAAAACACTCTGTGCTTCTTCTTAAGCAAGTGTCATAATTTTATTTATTGTCTTCTTCCAAGGTGTTAAACAGCTCAGTACTGTTTTATAACCTGTCATCACCCAACAAATGTTAGTAATAAAGAAAAGATGCACTAGCTTTCCACGACAGCACTATAAAACATACTTGAGAGCTTTTCCCTAAATTCACTATTTGATAAAACTACAATAAAAAGTACAACTGTATTTCAGCCTTTCCCCAGAAGAAAAAGAAAAACCCAAACTGTATTGGACTTCTAGAAAATATTACTCTGAGCTTACAGATCAGTCAACTGAGTTTCTCTGAAAAAACAAAACACACTTGCCACACACACAGGTTTGAAGTGAAGTGATATGCCTGGCAAATTGTGACAACTTAGGGGAAAACACATCCAAATTATTATGATACAAGCTCTTATTTTTTTAATTCCACGGTGAACAGCTTATTTTTTTCATAAAAGGTAAGCTAAAGAAGTAAAGCTACAGCTCATTCCCCAATGTACTGGGTTTGCATGGCAAGGTTTTGGTAGCTGGGCTGGGCTACAAGGATGGCTTCTGTGAGAAGATGATAGAACCTTCCCCTGTGTTTGACAGAGCCAGTCCCAGCCAGCTCCAAGATGGACCTGATGCTGGCCAAGGCCAAGCCCATCAGTGACAGTGGTAACACCTCCAATAGCATGTTTAAAAAGGGGAAAAAAAGAAACTGCTGGAAAACCTGCACCGGAGAGAGGAGAGGGATGTGACAGAAACAACTCTGCAGACACCAAGGTCAGTGAAGAAGGAGGGGGAGGAGGTGCTCCAGGTGCTGGGGCAGAGATTCCCATGCAGCCCATGGCAAAGACCATGGTAAGGATGATTGTCCCCTTGCAGGCCATGGAGGTTAACACTGGAGCAGATGCCCACATGCAACCCATGCAGAACCCCACGATGGAGCAGGTGGCGGCACCCAAAGAAAGTCATGACTCTGTGGGAGGGATGTTCACACTATTTCTGAAATGACTGCACCCTGCAAAAGCGATCCACGCTGCAGCAGTTCCTGAAGAGCTACAGACCTGTGGGAACGACTGACATTGAAGAAGTTCATGGAAAACTGTCTCCTGTGGGAGGAACCTCATGCTGGGGTAGAGGAAGAGTGTGAGGAAAAAGGAGTGGCAGAGAAAACATCTGACAAACTTACTACAAACCCCATTCCTCATCCCCCTGGAGAGGAGGAGGTAGACAAGTTGGGAGTGGTTAAGCCTGGGAAGAAGGAATGAGTGGGGGGAAGGTGTTTTTAAGATTTGGGTTTATTTCTCATTTGCCTACTCTGACCTGATTGGTAACCAATTAAATTGATCTTTTTTCCCCCAAGTCAAGTCTGGTTTGCTCATGACCACAACTGGTGAGTGATCCCTCCCTGTCCTTGTTTAGATCCATGAGCCTTTCATTGTATTTTCTTGTCCTCATGCCACCATGAGGAAGAAGGGAGCAAGTGGCCGTGAGGTGCTTTGTTACCAGCTGGGCTGAAACCATGAGACCAAATAACAGGAAGATTTTGTAGGCAGACAGCAGAAATGCAACAAGCCTCCAGCAGAAGGATCCTGCTGGCAGGGCAGGAATGATTCCCAGCAGAGATGTGGGTATGTGATCTGCCTGCGCTACTACACTACCTGTTCATTGATCCTTCATCACCATACTGTCCTCTTACTATTTATTTTACAGAATACCATGAATCTCTCTAACATTTTGATATGATCTGCCAAAAGTAGAAGTCTAAATACGTATTAAGAGTGTCCAACACTTCACAAACACTTATAAATCAGTATTACATCTGACAATCCTTTTACTGCTGAACCAGTAAAAAGGGGGGGGAAGAAGAGCTGAATTTTTAGTTAATTAAATCTTCCCAATCTAGTGATTAAAATTATTAATGTATATAAATAGTGTTTGCAATTCTCTTTTGCTGTTGATGTAGTCTGGAAAAAAACATTAAAAGAACATCTTTTAAGAATTGTGTATAGATACACCCACTTCCTTACAGTAACTACTTTCTAATTTATTATTAAATGAATTTGCATAATTTTGGACCCAGGAATAATGAGGACAAATAAGCCTTTCCCTGAAGAAGATGATGACCTACTTACTTGCCATTTAAGGAATTAAATTCTTCTTTCTACAATACTTTCAAACTCCTGTTAAAGCTAAGAAACATGAAAACAAGATTATTTCTTCTACAGCCATATATTACTTTAAATGAAGTACATATAGTGATTTTATGCACCACTGTTATCCTTTAACAAAAAATGTATTTCCACACAATAAAGCTACATTATTTTAGTTCTCCTGTTTTCAATTTATTTAATAGGAGAGGTAGAAATTAAAAGGAAAAAAAAAAACAAGGCAAGAAAGGTACCAACCAAAGCTTATTTTTTTATAGCACTAATTTGTTATTCAAATGTATTATGTAACTATATTTTTTAAATATTCAGTTATGAAACCAAAAGATTTAATTCAGCTTTTGAAGAAAAGGAGTGATTAAAAGGCTCATTATACTTTCTGTATAATGAGCCCACCAAAAACCATAGGTCACAGTTATCACAGGAGCTGTGTATGATGATGCAAGGTGAAGGATGACTTTGGATAAGGAAATTGTGCAGTGAGAACAGCTGAACTTTAAAGAAACACAATACTTCTGTGATGCAGATAACTTCACTGATAAATAACTGTAGGAAAATAGAACCCAAAATAATATACAGGCAGAACCCTCAAGTATCCCTCAATAACATGGTCCAGATACGATAAAAAATCAACAACTGTAGCCACACTGATCTCTGCCTCCTGGGTCCAACTCCAATGAGCACTCCTGCTACCCAGAAGTAAGCATGGTTAGTTCTCCTCCCAACAACAGCTGCATGGCCCAGGCCAGGGACATGTTCACGTCTCTGTATTGTATTGCCAGGCAAAGCAGAAAGAATTCCAAACATCAGAATTCACGTGATGCTAAAGCCTGATTCAAGTGGACATAAGTTGAAAACAAGGATGAAGTGGCAACTACCCTTTGACCAATATCTTCACTATTTACTAGGGCTACCAGGGTGTTTCTATTTATATAAAACAAAAATAAGTCTGTTTTCCTTCTGAAGGAGTTCAAAAGTCAGTAGTAATATCGCTAGAAGTTTTACATAAAGCATAAATATGAGATATTTCCTTCCTAATATGAAACTGCTTTAAAAAGTGATTCTGCATTCGAGGGGTACAGTTCAAATATCATAACTGAATATTCTTTTCTTGCTTGTGCCTTGAGTTATTGTGGATATTTAGATTTAATATATTTTGGGTACAACAGTATCATTTATGTGAGTAAAAAGAAACATAGGCACCTGTTTTCTTTACCCAGTCAGAGGTTGCAAACTCAGACATTTGCTCGAATCCACAGATTTTACATCTTAAAGCAAGCACATTAGATATTCTGGGGTGAAGATCCTTGTTCATAACTCAGTCTCCTGTTTCACTCACATTCCCTTTAAGGGAAAATCCCCTTTCCAGAATGAATTATGGCAATCCATTCATTCCGGAATGCATAAGCTAAAAAAACCCTCCTGAAAAAGGAAATCCCTTTTATGCATACATGCACCAGCATCAGAACAGTACAATGCTGAAGTAAACCTTTGTCTTCTTTCATTCCAGTGTAGTGGATCTTGAAACAGGGAACTCCTTAAGTTGAACATGAATCCAAAATACCTCTTCACATGTCTCATACACATTAAATATATGTCACCAGTCAAGAAATACGTCTATGATCTTCCACTTCAATTTAAAACCTATGTAATTGTTCACTTGTATAACATAAGGATGCAAACCAATTTTAAATTAGACTGCAGAAAGTACCCTTTAGACCCATCTGCAGATACATAAATGACTTCAGAAATCTTATGGAATTGGAAAACATGCCTCAGTGTTTTCCTGTCACTACCTCATCTTTGTGGGTTTATATCTGTATGCTGCCTCTGTGTGCTTAAATTCTTCAAGCCATTGACATAGCTAAAAAAATTTGACTTGTCTAAAATCAGAATGTATGTTTATAATCCATATAGTAGGTGTCATAATTATGGAAGAATATTTTGACCTGTTACCATGAGACTATAACCCAAACTGACTTTTAGCAGAACCTTCTAAGGAAACTCAAGGAGATGTGCTTAAAATCCAGGGCACAAACACAGCTCTTCAACACTGCACCTCTTCGGAAACATTTATGTCTGTTGTGCATGGCAAGTTATTCTAGTATACAGACAGTGCTAAAAGGCAATTACCCCTTTAATATCTGGTTAAATAGCACAGTGTTACAAAACAAAAACCCCAATTTATGTTTGAGGGCAGACCATGCTTCTGTGCTTAGCTACCTTCCCAGCTTTTGCATGCACTCAAAACTGGAAAACAGTCAGAGCTTCCCCTTGCAGCTCAATGTTTTCCTTACAGTTCAGTGAATGTGTAGAGGAAAGGGTGCTTACACCCATTGCCCGTGTGCCTCAGAGAGAGGTGCCTTCCTCTCAGAACAGTATCTTAATTAATCTACCTAAGCACATTTTTATATCTCCTTCAATATTATGGTAATGGAAGAAGGCAGGTCACTTGAAAAAAGAACAATCTTGCCTTACAGATGGATATAAAGCTTGTTTAAAGTCAGTATTCCTTACTTCAGTGGGTTTTGAATAACACCCTGGGTCCAGTCAAGCAGAATTTTTCAAGACAAGCCTAAGATACAAACATAAACCTGGTTTTCAGACTCTGTCCCTTTACAATGGCTTGAATATATTTTAGTACTACATTAAAGGTCAATGCAAGTACATCTTGTCTTTGTCACTTAACCAGAGATATATTTGATCTACACATGCAGTTGTCTCTCACAAGAGAAAAGGACCATGCATTTAAACAGACAATTACAGCTCAGTTTGCACCAAGAATTAATTAGGTTAATGAAATATGATTTAATAAGATAAAATTAAGATTCTGATCTCAACTGCAAAGTTATCAGATTATCTGACTTACGTGAGCTATTAAAATTCCTGAAGAGTAATTCAGGGAGCTGATTTTAGGGAATTAAGATTATATTTGGGAAACCAAGATCTCAAATACACTACCATGTTACATATTTCCTTTTGCACACTGAGTGTAAAGTTAACAAAAGATAAGGAAACAAACAAATAAAACAAAACCAAAGACAAACAAACAAAAACCAACACACAACATGTACAAGGCTTGAGCATCCTGAGTGGTGAGAGACCTGGGAAAACTCTGAAGATGCAAGAGGATAATACTGTTCCTTGCTTTAAAGCAGATTCACTGCTTATTTTCCTTAGTCTTAGTAGTACCGTCTTTACTGTCTGACCAGTGTTGCTCCAGTGACAATTTGCCTTCTGCCAGATGTTACTTAATTAACTGCTTTCTAGACAACAAAAATTTACAGCTGATTAGGCTGCATAGCTCCATTTTTATTTCAAAGTTTCTAGGAAGGGATTATTTTTGTGCTCAAATACCTCTAAATAAAGGGTTCTGCAGTCTGAATATTCCTGGATTCTGAACAGTTTTCAGTGAAGCAGATAAAGCCATGATATAGAAGCATTTAGTGCTTCAGCCTGCCAACTTCAATAAACATCTGCTGGGTGTGTGCATATGCGTGTGTGCACACCCATGCACACATTCTCCCTTTAGCCATACCCTATGTCTGTATATAGAGCAGAGTGTGCAGGCTTAAGGTCTAAAGCCAGCATTTGTATTTTGGAAACTAGAGTTAAGACTGCTATGCTATTATCCTTAAAGCAAGTGTTGGCACAATTCAGTCATTAATGACAATTTTATATCCTTTCTGAGTGTAAGAGGGCTACTTAATCTTTGGCTGATTATGCTCAGCATTGTTTCAGTTTGCCCAGTATTTAGTAGTTCAGATTTTAAATAGCACAGTGGTCAGACTTGCTTACCTCTATTAGCAAGTGGAGCAGATAAAACTGGCCAGAAAAGCAAGCTCCAAAAGACCCAACCTTTTCTATATACGCATGATGATCAATGAGAAACACTGTGGAAATCTGCATCAATGAAAACCCAAACCACAGGGACAGGCAATCAGTAAGATACTTTCCTGCCTACAAATTGTAAGGGCTCTAGCAGTGGTGATAATCTTTTTTTTAGCAGTAGAAAAATGATCACACAAAATGGCCACAACAATAATCAGAGGGCTGGAACAACTCTCCTGTGATAAAAGGCTGAGATAGTTGGGGTTGTTCAGCCTGGAGAAGAGAAGGCTTTGGGGACACCTGACTGCAGCCTTTCAGTACTTAAAGGAGGCCTATAAGAAAGATGGGGACAGATGTTTTAGTAGGCTCTGTTGTGACAGGACAAGGGGTAGCAGTTTTCATTTTAACATACTTCAGACTAGATATAAGGAAGAAATTTTTTACAAGGAGGGTGGTGCAACATTGGAACAGGTTGCCCAAAGAGATGGTAGAAGAATGGAAACTTTCAAAGTCAAGTTGAACGGGGCTCAGCAAACTGATCTAGTTGAAGATGTCTCTGCTTACTACAGGGGTTTGGAGTAGATGACTTAAAGGTCCCTTCCATCCAAACTATTCTATGATTCTATGAAAAAAATCAAAATAACTTGATTTTAATAAGTAGTCCTAGAGACAGAAAGCAGCACCATTCAGAGTGAAGGTCAAGCAAAACAATTTCTGTCAAGTCCTGAGGTTTGCTCTTTAAGACAAAAACGTTTAAATTGAACGTACCAGTAAACAGTAAGAGCTGAGAAACCAAATCTGGTGTCTGGGAAAGAAGGTATCCTTTACATTTCTCATTAGCACCCAAAACCAAGTACTAAGCCTTAAGTTTTTCCTAGTAGCAGGTTATTCCACGCGTGCAGATTTCCTTAGCTATGGAGAAACCAGCTCATAACACATTATTAGACTGGAAGGATGATCAATGGGATCCAACATGGCAACTATGAAGAATATGAACCTTCTTCATTTCCACTTTTTCCAGTGTCCCATGTTCTAATACAATTGTGGGTTTTTTCACACCAGAAAAATAAAACATGATATTTACAAACACAGAACAATGCATCAGAGGATTATAAAGTACCGTAAACACTGGATTTTAACTCTGTCTGTTAGTTCTTAAGGCCCTTAGAGAACAGAGATTCCTGTCATCACAGCACATTTATACACTAATGCTTTTGTATAAACACTGAATCACAAAACTCTTTCTTCTATTTCCCCAAACATAAATATCCAGAAACTTCAGTCAACCTATTTCTCAGCTAATTCAGCTTTAATCATCCATTTTATGGTTCTCTCAGCCCCCTCTTTTTTATAGATGAATACCCCTCTTTATACCTTTTTATAGATGGATATAACTTAAAAAAATAAAATAATCCACAAGAATGCAAGCAATTAGTATTATACCTGCCTTCTTATTTCTTATATGCTCAGGATTATTCTATCTATTTAGCACACCAATAATCTGACAATTTCTTATGAATTCTGATCTATTAAATGGTTTTACCTTATCTTTTCCTAGGTAAAAGAAAAACATTCTTGTCCAACACATCAAGAAATAAATAGTTCTTAATTTTCTTCTTAGCCAAAACCCAAAACATCCATTAGCTCCCTCTCTCACGAGTGTTACTTAAATCATGATAAACTGACAATACCAAGAACCTCTATTCCTCTTAAATTTTACAAAGCTATCCCTATCCTGCTGTAGCTTCTTGTGTAAATAACAGTGGCTCAACATACTTTCCTGCAGAGATGCGAGTTTCCAGGCTAAGAAACCTGGAATGTTCCAACTACTCCGGGCTAATGATCTCTCAAATGCACACTAATATGTTTGATAAAAGTCTCTCAGCATGTGTGCACAGAATGCTTACCATAAGAATGACAGTACTGTGGGCAGGGCAAATCGCTGACACCATTTCAGACTGAGTTAGATGCTGGAGGCACAAATTAAAACTGTGAGCTTTCATTTTAGTGGGCTTTGACAGATGGAAGAGTGCATCAAATCTCTAATTGTTTAAGCCATTAACTCATCTTTCCACCTGCATTATCTTTGGAAAGAGCTCAGCTGGAAGCCTGAAACAACTGCTCACAAACGGAATTTGGGAGTGTGTATTATCCTAAAAAGAAATGAGTGTTGTCTTTTTGAAACAGTCTGTTTATTTGTCTGCAGCATCCATAAATTTATTTATCTTATTTCCACATTTTCCTCTCAGTTTTGAGAGCTCAAAATATAGCCTTTCAGCCTCTCTGCAGAATCGATCAATCAGGGACTTGTGCTTTGGCTGCTGGGAACAAGAAAGTTGTATTGCAATTCACAGTGCATTATGATGATCCCCATTTATCTCCAGTCCTTGTAAATGTCACTGCACATGCAGCTCTCAATTACCCCTGCTGGTCTTTTGACTTCCAGTTGCTTACCAAAAGAAAAACTTGTGTAAAGAGCTGTAAAAAAAAATAAATTATCTCTACTTTACAAACTCCCTCAAAATGCTTTTCCCAGTCATTTTGCCACACACACACACACCCCAGTTAACATACATTTTTCACTAAACCAGCATCAAATCACTGTGGGGTGCTTTGTCATTTCAGGTTGTTCTCACTAGCAGTGGACTCTTACTGTTTCTTTTATAGGGAAGCACCTGTTACGTGCTCAGAACTTCCAGATACTTGAGAAGAATGTCCTCAGCATTATGGAGCTCACATTGTTAAAAGCAAACTGGCAAAATGGAGCAGAACAGCAGCTATGCATTTAGTAGGACTCATTGTTAATAAGATGACAGAAGGCAGGAGGATTTTAAGGACAGAACAGTTAACCTGCAGTTATAGTGGGGCTATAAGAAAGATGGGGACAGTCTTTTTAGCAAGACCTGTTGTGATAGGACAAGGGGGAATGCTTTTAAACAAAAAGTGGGTAGATTTAGACTAGATACAAGGAAGAATTTGTTTATAATGAGGGTGGTGAAACACTGAACAGGTTGCCCAGAGATGTGGTAGATGCCCTCATCCCTGGAAACATTCAAGGTCAGGTTTGATCAGGCTCTGAACAACCTGATCTAGTTGACTATTTTCTGCCCACTCTTCAGAAGTGTTGGAGTAGATGACTTTTTAGAGGTCCCTTCCAACCTAAACTATTCTATGATTCTAAGTGGATTACATAAAGGGGAAGTTAGTGATCAAAGTAAACAAGAGGAGTGCAACAGACCTTTTTACTTGTATAAAGTCAACGTATGTGTATAGTCAGTGGGTTAATAAGCAGCAGAAAAAAACCACAGTTGTGAAAATAAGTGGGTGCTTTCCGCTTTGCTCCTGAACCCACTAAGTAAACTGTATTTTATTTTAAGAAGCAATATAATGAAACTGCCAAATAACAACATCTGTACAAAGGATAAAAACGAGAATGCCATTTTCTATCCTCATGAACATTGGGAATTGCAAATAAAGATGTATAAGATCAGCCCTGTAAACACAAATCTAATAAAAACCATATCTGGGAAAAATTCTTCTCTCAACACTGAACACATATCTCTCTACTCATAATTTCTCATTAATGTCAGTGAGAATTATGCTTGCAGAAAGAGCTAGAATCCATACAGATTTCATTATGTGACTTTTATTTACCAAATCTCTCTTGGGAAACGAAAAGAATTTTATGAGACCTATCACTTCAACAAATAATACACAAACCTCTAACAAAAACTGTCACGAATATTTCTCAACAGCAGCACTAGACATTCTGGTTTAGGCACCATATATTCAGCCAACGGTATTTGAACACTGACCTATCCTACCCTTCCCTCCACAGCAGAAGCCATTACATCCAGAAATAAAAAACATGAACTTTTTTTCTACATGTTTCCATTTAGAGGGAACTTATCAAGTACTAATGGGAATTACAAATGTGTATCCGAGCTATGTGTTGGACACAGGCTGAATTCTTTAAACTGAAATAACAGATTAGATTATTATATATTAGATGAGATTAATACATTACAGATACTACTTCATCGTGTATATAACCTGTATCTCACACTGCTTTAAAGGAATTACTTAGGTAACTCAGAGTATGAGATTTCATAGAAAAATTACTAATTAGAGGGGAAAAAGAGGAATAAGCCCCAAGTAGATTTTATTTGCATATGTACATATGAAACTCATGTCAAAATACTATTTATTTATGTTTTTAAAGATAGCCTACAGATGATAGGCATGAAAATGTTTTTAATTGCAATATGAAAGTGAAACACTTTGCTATGATGCAAGACTGAAGTGCAACTTGTATAATGGATCTATGAGATTCCAGTTTTAACTGTCTTCCCCCAACCAGATAATGCACTCTGTGGATATTCTGTTTTGATTTTTTCTGTTGGGCCAGTTGTTGGCAACAGGTGCTGGGGTTTTATATAGTCATGTATGTGGAAGAAAAGAAGGGAGTGTTTACTTGTCTGGTTCTCTCCCCATGGCTTTTGACCCATGTGGTGTTCAGGAATGAGTAAAGATAACTGAGATCCAGGTGCTAGTCCAATGACTATGTGTCAAGAAATACTGAGCCCAGCCCATTTTGCTTTTTCTCAGTCTCTCCATTTTCCCATGCTGTAGTTGATGAGCCCACCTTCCCATTACCCAGCAAGTCTGACAGGCTGCCAGCAATCTACTGGTAAAGTTAAAAATAAGAAGTGCTAAACTTTAGCTATCATTAACTAGACCAAATCTGAATGGAACCTCAGGACGTAAAGTTCTATATCATGTCGTATCAAATTTAATGAGGTTGGCAATGCTAGCGGGAACATATATGCTGCTATTGGGAGCATGTAGAGCTCAAGAGCCTATCTAAAATGCTTCTGCACCAATGCATGCAGTCTAAGAAAC
>JANHFX010000425.1:0-24293 GCA_027560015.1 Chloroceryle amazona | reverse complement strand
TGTCCTCCACACATTCCAGAAACCTCTTGGATTGTTCCCTCTCTGCTGTGTTGTATTCCCAGCAGATATCTGGGAGGCTAAAGTCCCCCACAAGCACAACAGCAAGTGACTGTGAGATTTCCCTCAATAGCTTATAGAAAGGTTCATCTATCTCACTACTTTGATTGGGGGGTCTGTAGCAGACTCCCACAATTATATCAGCTTTATTAGTCCTTAATCTAATCCAAACAGACTCAGCCTTGTCATTGCTATACTTGATTTCTGAGGTCTCATGACACATGAACAGGGCAGCTACATGATTTGTATCCCCTGGGCAAATGCTTCTGGTGTCTTAAGACTGGGAAACCTGGTAATATCCATGAAAGTGCTGACTGAATCTTCAAGGCTTTGCTTAGTTCCTTCAGCATAGCACGACCTGGGAAAATCTGGTTTGTCCATTTCTTTTTTCTGTCTCTCATTTTTAATTGTCTGGTATGGTTTAAAACAAAATCCACCTTCAAAAATGGACAAAGGATCAAAGTTCTGGAGAAGATTTGTCTTTTATTAAACCCCTTTAATGATTAAACTTAACAAACTGTTTTCTGATTATTTTTTTTTTTTACCTGTATTGACTTACTTGTAATTTATTCAGTAACAATTCTGTGTTGCTAAATAATTCACTTGTGGGTTTTGAAGCACTTGACAAAATTATTTTCTTATTTTTTATCTCAGCAAAAAAAAAGGGCCTTCATCAGATTTCAAAGAGCATATTTTGATAGATCTTCAATATATCTGAGAAGACAGTTAACAGAAAGAGACAAACAGCATTATCTTTAACGAAACCTATGCAACAAAAGACCCCATAAAATGCTGGTCCCTTCCTTCAGAGCTGGTTCTGGGTTCATGTATGTTTTGATTTTCAAAGTGGATCCAGGGGACAAACCTGTTTCCAAGATTTTTGATTAAATTTTCATATGGCTCGCAGATGATGCTTTAGAGAGAGATCTTGAATAAGGTTCTCAAAACACCCAGAGAGGCCCTATGAGGTATTCATTCCATGAATCTGTACAGAGGTACCTCAGAGGGAACAAAATTCTGTAGTTTGTCCTTCTGTACTCCACTTCTGTTATTTGTATTATTCACACTTAAGTATGCAGAATAACTAAAAATTTTCCAGTTCCTCCTCATGTCTCTTCAAAGAACCAGTTAAAATTGTCCCAGCCTACCACACTTTCCTAAGTTCTAACAAAAAAAGTGCATTATTTTGATGCCTTCAAAAGACAGTTTGTAAGTTACATGCCTCTGACCTGTCAGTACTGAGCTGGAAGAATAAAGGAGGTTCAAACTTGCTCTAGGGTTAGCATTTCTATATATATGAGTGCCTTATCAGTATATTCCCACACATTGTCAACAATGATCTGGAGAACAGATGGTGAGGCACCAGCTGTGACTGAAGTGGCCAGGAGAGCATGACTGTATGAAGACAGTGTCTCTGGTCCTTTACAGGCTCGCATATCAGCGTGAAGAAGATGGCTAAGGAAACCAAGAGAGCAGTTGAAAAATTGATTGAAAAAATAGAGAGGAGGGAGAACAGATCCAGTTCTTCCCCTGAGTGGACCCGTGTTGAAGCTACTAGGAGAAGACACTCTTCTTCAAGACCAGCTGAACAGGAGCAGTATATTTCAAGACATACTCTGTGTTCTCTTCTCCATGCCTTTGGAGAGAAAATGAGCAGATGGGATAGAATTAGAGGGGCCCTGCCTCCAGACAGGTGGAGGAGAGGGACAACAAAATTTATTTGACTGTGTAGATTCAATGACGTGGCACATTAGAACCACAAAAATATAGAGCCTTAGTAGACACAGTGCACCATATTGTCATCAAATCGTAGAGGGACTGAATCTGTTACTATTACTGGAGTTACAGGAGAATCTCAAGAACTGACTGTACTAGAGCCTGAAGTAAGCCTAACTGTAGTAGTCTACCTTATCTGAGGACCAGGAAGAACATATGGGATTAAAGAAGAGAGAGTTTATGATATATCTCAGTTGATGAACGATTCGAGAATCCATTTAATGTTCCACAGTTCATCTGAAAGCATCATGATCTGCATATATTTGAAACAACTATTGCAGCTAACATTTTCTTGAGCACTTCAGCACTATGTCATAGACCCACTAGGATCCAGATAAGGGATTTTTCAAGGAAAATTGTGAGTAAACTTTAGAAAAATAAATGTTTTGGTTTAATTGGTTAGGTTAAAATGGTTTTGGTTTGAATGTTTAGAGAGGCCTGCTGAATCTGAAACAAAATACCCCGAGTTTTTGTATAGATTGTAGAACAGAATCATAGAATCATAGAAAGATAGGGGTTGGAAGGGACCTCTGGAGATCATCAAGTACAACCCCCCTGCCAGCACAGGAACACATCCAGGAACAGATCCAGGCTGGTCTTGAAAGTCTTCAGAGGAGACTCCACAACCTCTCTGGGCAGCCTGTTCCAGTGCTTTGTCACACTCCCAGTAAAGAAGATTTTCCTCATGTAGAGATGGAACTTCTCTGTTTCACGTTGCTACCATTACCTCTCATCCTATCTGAAAAGCACAACTGAAAAAAGATTGACCCCTTCTACTTGACACCCACCCTTCAGATATTTGTAAATATTAATAAGTTCCCTTCTCAGTCTTCTCCAGGCTAAACAGCCCCATGGGCTCTCAGCCTTTCCTCATAAGAGAGATGTTCCATCTTTGTAGCTCTCCGTTGGGCTCCCTCTAATAATTCACTGTCCCTCTTGAACTGTGGAGACCAGAACTGAACACAATACTCCAGATGTGGTCTCACTAGGGAAAGGTAGAGAGATAAGACAACCCCTCTCAACCCACTGGCCACACCCTTCTTAATGCACCTCAGGATACCATTGGCCTTCCTGGCCACAAGGTCACATTGCTGTTCCATGGATAACTTACTGTCTACCAGGACACAAAGGTCCTTCTCCATGGACCTGCTTTCCAGTAGTGGTATATGGTGGTGTTCCTCCCCAGGTGTAGGACTCTACACTTACCCTTGTTGAACTTCATTAGTTCTGCCTTTACCCAGCTCTCCAGTCCATCCAGTCCTTAGCTGCAGGGCTGCAGCAATCTACTTACTGCCCAGATTACTTGTATTTGTGCTTGCTATAGCTACATAAAACCATTGCATTCAATTGACAAAGAGGCTGCCCTGACTTGGTGAACTCATTCATGAAAGACATTTTTCAGATAGATTAATCAGGAGTTTAAAGACTGATTTTGCTCAAAAGGAATCAGTTGTACAAAACACCTATTACAAAAAGCAGCTATTGTGATTTCTATTATCAAGCACAACCTAGAAGTGACAGAAGCTGCATTTGTGGGCATACCCTTGCTTAGAATTCTCATCCTTGTAAGAAATTTTATAAAAGCCATAATAGGTATCTGATAAATTTGATGAATATTCTATGTTAACAGTATAATTCTGTTCTACAAGGAGAGGCTCGGGAGCCATAACTGCAATGTGGTCATTCAATGGATATTCCAGGATTTCAGCTGGCCTTTCTTGATGCCATCCTGCTGAAGCAATGGTTGCCTTGGTAATATTAAGTCCTGAGCTGTGAAGTATAATCTTCCAAGTTATCTGGATCATGTTAACCACTACCTTTACAGAGACTGAAAATTTCAGGGTATTTAGGTTTGGCTGCAAATCAAGATCATAATGCAGGGGTACAACATCAGGAAGAAGTCTTATTTTTGCCCATGGAAATAGTTTTCCATTGGTTGACACAGGGTATATTACTTCAATTGTCTTTTTTATGGCAGCCTTCTTTGGTAAAGGTACATTTAGGAAGAAGAAAAAATGCCATTATTAATGAAATTGCAATCACAAGAACAACAGTGCAGACCAGCATGATCCTTGTAGAGGACACTGAACATGATCCATTTGGATTCTGTCTACACATAGACATGTTGCTCCAGAGGCCCGAGCTTTTGTTCATGAAGGACATCCCCAGCAATTTTGCTGATGACTCATAATCCTCTTCATCATTATCCATTTCATTCTCTCCAAGGCCATGCACCAAGAGCCAGGAGCTCCTTGGTTCATAATCCACTTCATCAGGCTCCAGGGGGTGTAAACAAGGCTCTTTTGCCAAGTCAAGCACATCAGGCTCTTCTTCAAGCATACTGTTTTCAATCATATTCCTGGATAACTGAATTTGATCTGAAAAAGAAAAGACCCTACGTTACATGATAATCAAAAGGCATGATTGTAATACCTGAAATATAGGCTAATGAATTACAGAGGGGGAAACATTTTTACAGCACATAAAGTCAAGAACTCCAGATTCATATTAATTCAAATTCATATTCATTCAAAATTCATAACAAATTTTCTCTCTCAGGTTAGTTGCTGGAAAACATTTCTGTGCTTTTCTGCCTACTGTAATTTTTTGTTTGGTATGTCCAAAAGGATTCTTCTATTGTGGATGCCCAATCACATGTCTCGCAGCATAACTGGGCACCAGCTCTATTACTGCATAGCAGTCCCATTGATATTCACTGATGCTAGTGTCTTGCCTACATCTCCTCTACCCCTGTCAACTATATTTGTATTCAACTAAATTAGTCAAGATGGAGTATTTTTTATGTTGCAATGTAAAGTACAGGCAGACGTTATAGTTCTGGAGGTGGTTTTGAATGTTAGCTACTGAGTTCTTTAATAGGGGAGAATATCTGCCAGTGTGCTGGCAGCTGCACATTTTTAACATTTCTTTAAATTACTTTTTCACACACACACTGAAAAAGATAAAAAAATTATCATAAAAAAAAAGCAGCATAAAAATTATAGCTCCAATTGACAACTTTCTTAAAGCTCATACAACCCCTGAAAAAAATCCATGCAGTTAAGAAATTTAATCAGTTCAGATCAGCTCCATAAAATTTGTCCTAAATAGATAACAAGAGCACTGAACATAAAAGAAGAACCGAAATTCATAATAAATTTTAAAAGCATACGACACTCTCAAATTCTACATGCAGTTATATTTTAATCATATTTCTGGTCATGTCTATAACTATGTAAAAGCTTATTTTTCAGCTAACCTGCTCAGTGGAAAGTGAAAAAATTAAAAACACTGTTGGAAAGATGTATACAGGGAATGGGACATGGACACCCAAAAATAGCTAACTTAGGAGCAAGGAACTTTTTTTTTCATACCATATTTAATCCAAAGTACTATAAAAAGCATAGAAAGGATGCTGATTGGCTTTTATTAGAACATCACAGAGTTGTCTACAAAACAAAACAATTCAAATAGAAAAGTTATCTATATGGAGATTTCTCTCCCCAAAAGCTGAAGGAATTCCATTACCAACTCTTTAGGGCCTTGAAAATACAGTTACTTCTGGGCAACTGCAAGATTCAGAAATGAAACTAATCTCTGTCAGACATGAAGGTCTACTGCCAACTGAATAATAACCACATTACACCTCTATCCTCCACATTCTATATTTTCATAAGGAAAGAAGAAAGTCTCTCAATCTAAACATACTGAAAAGTTGACTTTTATTAACAAGAATGTACATTTTGCCAATCTATTTAAATCCTAGAATATCAGTGTTCTGATAGTACATTACTAATTGTATCTATATTGGTAAGCTCCCATCCAGTAATTGAGGATATCACACAGAAATAAATTACATTACATTCAATATAGCTAAAAATATAGGTGGTGGACTTGGTGGAGCAGGGTTAAGGGTTGGACCTGATGATCTTAAAGGTCTTTTCCAACCTTGATGATTCTGTGATTCTAAGAATTCGTGTTCTTGCCAACATTCTACCATATTCTCTTTATGTGATATATGTGTATTGAACTTCTAATGATATTTACCTGAGACTTATTTCAGAATTAGACTGGCAGACTCTTCAGATACCTTAAAAATAAATAATAGCTTCATAAACCATCCCCTTGTGTCTCAGTTAAAATGCTTCTGCATTAACTTTAAAAGAGATCAACCATGAACATTTCTCTGCTATGGCCTTAAAATAAGAAAAAAGAAAATAAAAAAAGTCTTACCCCACAGAAGTCAGTAAGAAGAAGGTGCTCTGATCACTTTGAACAAGCAATGTGGAGATAGATGAAAGCAGGAAGTTTGCTGCAATTTGGATCTACCTTCTCACCTTTCATCCCTTTGTAAACACGCTGCTCGGACTAGAAATAGGACCATAGATCCACAGGATACCTGAGGTTGGAAATGACTTCAGGAAGTCATCTACTCCAACCTCCAGGCAAAAGCAGCGTTTAAATGTTTCTGTCCTTACGTCAGTGCTCATGTTCCAGCCTTCAGGCTGTGAGTGCAGTTCAGTGGTCCAGAACTATGGTCTCTGCATTGGAGCATGTATCACATGGAAGCCTTGCACAATAAAGAAAGGGGCTAGAAAGCTGTTACAAGTAAAAACACATAGATGAAGTGAAGAAAAAAAAAGTGGAAAGTAAGTATTGGGAAACAAGTTCTCTTGTAATTCTTCTACTCAGAAAGTGTATTAAGAATTCACTAACTACTTCTAGCAGAGATTCTTCTTGATTACTCCCTCAGCAGGTTACTTCAAATAAATTTGAAAACAGAATCAAGATCAAATTTCTTCAAATCCCAATACAATCCTACCCAAAAACAACCAGCCACTAGTGGAAGACACCCAAATCAATAGCTGCTATGCAGAAAAGACAGGTATTAAGACTCATTTCTTAATCATTCCAAAAAGTAGCAGTCTATCCTATCTTTTTAGATAGGAACCATGGCAGACATATTTAAAGCCTTTACACTCAGATAAGCTCTGGATTGTTTGATTACTGCTGGTTCACTTGAATTTACAACATGATAGTATGAGTCATCAATCATGTGAATTGAACTCTTATGACCTTTCAGTTTTAACTCATAAGCTGCTACAGTATGAACTAAAAACCCTATAGGAAAGGCAAACCCAAAAAGTATTCTTAAATAAGCCTAAGAAATGAGCAGCAGCCTGAGGAGCATGATTGCAAGCATCACATTTCATTCTTCTTTCACTCAAGTATAGCCAAGAGGCAAACATTCCCATTGTAAAAAACATCCTAGTGGCACATTCATTCAAATATTCAAGCACAATTGGACTAATCAATCGCTTTTAGGCAAAGCATATATAAGTATGGCTAGAGAAACAATAAAGTTGAACGTGATTGCAACTCATATTGAGTCAGGATCATTGTTCCCAGGCCTTTTCCTGACAATACTGAGTTTGTATATATTTGTATACATTCCATTTTATTATTATTGTTTTCATCTTCATTAAAGCTGCTCTAGTTTGCTTTTCTAATCGCTAAGTCTCTCCCTTATTCCCCTTCTCTTCCTCTTTGGGGACGGACAGGAGGTTAGCAGAGACTGTCTATTGTAGGTCTAGTGTGCTGCCTTGACCCTAAACCTTGACAAATTAGTATTTTATCCCTTTAAGTACTGAAAGGTCACAATAAGGCCTCCCAGGAGGCTTCTCTTTTCTAGGCTGAGCAGCCCCCAGTTCTCTTAGCCTTTATTCATAAGAGATGTTCCAGCCCTCTGATCACCTTTGTGGCCCTCCTCTGGACCCATTCCAACAGGTCCATGTCTTTCTTATGTTGGGGACTCCAGAGCTGGACACTGTTATGGTGTTACCAGAGAAGAGTAGAAGGACAAAATCATCTCCCTTGACCTGCTGGCCACACTTCTTTTGATGCAGCCTAGTATAGCTTGCCTTCTGGGCTGTGAGCACACACTGCCACTGCATGTCCTGCTTTTCATTCACTAGAATCCCCAAGTCCTTATCTGCAGGGCTGCTTTCAATCCCTTCATTCCCTGTCTTGTATTGATATTGCATGTCACAGTTTAGGGTTAGGGTAGCCCTTCAAACCTATAACAGACCCTCTGTTAACCTCATTCCCTCACCAAAGGGGAAGGGAAAGGGAATAAAGGAGGGCGACTTCATGATTAGAAAAGGAAACTAGAACAGCTTTAATGAAAATTAAAGCAATAATAATAAAAATGGAATATATAAAAATACATTAAAAAAACAATATCAAACCCAACCCCCCAGATGGTAATTACATCACCATCACCACTGTTGCTGTGGACCAGGAACTGAGAGAGTCCCAGCCTGGGCCACACAGCAGTAGGGAGCTGTGTTCATGACCTGGAGTCTGATACTAGATTCACGAACACACAGATTGGGATTGAAGGCAGAATGGACAGAGTCCTCCTTGAATGCTCTGAGGAAGGAACTGAAACAGGACCTGAGCCAAGCCAAGCCAAACTGGCAAAGCGATCCTAAAGGGGAGAAGAGCCCCAGACCCTCCAGATCCCTCTGCTTTATACCGAATATGAGCTACATGGGATGGAATACTTCATTAGTCAGTTTGGCATCACCTGCCCTGTCCACTCCTCCCTACAGGTGAGGCCTTTCACTTTCCTGCACCCCCCAATGTAGTACAAAAGATCCAGCAGTGGCCTTGGTCTGCATACCAGTCCTTGGTAGTTACTCTAAACATGGGGTGTTACCACTTCTAGAAGCATACACTGTCTGTGAAAACATGCTGCCAACTTCAGAAAGTGCAGTTAGAAGAACTGAGCTGAAAAGTACCATCACCGAACACAACCAGCTCTGTTCTCAGCCAAACCAGGACACTGGGGATTGCTCTGACCTAGGTGTAGGACCTTGTATTTGACCTTGTTGAACCTCCTAAGATTCAGACATGGCACCATTCCCTCAGTAGTGTCAATTACACCACTCAGCTTGGTGTCATCTGTGAAGTTACAGAGGGTGCACTTGTTTCCACTGTCTATATAATTAATGAATCTATTAAACATCACAGGTTCCAGTATGGACATGTGAAGGACACCACTGGTTACCAGTCTCCGTCTGGACATTGTACACTACCTTCTGGATGAAAATATCCAACTAATTCCTCATCCACCAAACAGTCCATCAGATTCTTATCTCTTCAATTTAGAGAGAAGGATGCTGGGGCGGGGGGGTCATATCAGAGTCCTTTCAGAAGTCCAGACAGATGACATACATAGCTCTTCTCTTGTTCACTGATGTAGTTACTCCATCATGAAAAGTCACTAGGTTGGTGAGGCAGGACATGCCCTTGGTGAAGACATGAAGGCTGGCTTGAATTACATCCCTGCCCTCCACATACCTCAGCAGAGCTTCCAGGAGCATTTCTTTCATAACATTCCTGGGCACAGAGGTAAGCCTGAAAAGCCAGAAGTTCTCAGGGTCCTCCTTTTCTAGTCTTTTTTAAAAAATGGCTATAGTGTTTCCCTTTCTCCCGTCAAAAGGGACTTCACCTGACTATCATAACTTTTCAAATATCATGGACATACAGCTTGATCACTGTATCAACCAATTCCATAAGGACTCTAGGATGCATTCCATAAACTTGTGTATTTTCAGGTTCCTCAGGTGGTCACAGATCTGATCTTCTCTTACAGTAGGACGGACTCTGTTCCTGCAGTCCCCCCTGTAGTGGACCATCCACTCAAGAAGTGTAGAAAGAGAGGATGCCAGTGAAGACTGAAGAAAAGGTTTTGAGTACTGCAGTCTTCTCCTCATCTG
Source organism: Chloroceryle amazona (assembly GCA_027560015.1). NCBI lineage: Eukaryota > Metazoa > Chordata > Aves > Coraciiformes > Cerylidae > Chloroceryle > Chloroceryle amazona. Next base: position 14,676 of record JANHFX010000425.1, on the reverse strand, counting down.
TTCTTACTAGATAGCCAGTCTCACTCATCACCAGGGGTATGCTTTCTTTGATCTTTAATTTCTAGTTGACATACCTGTAGAAGCTCCTCTTATTATTTTTGCATTCCTTGCCTACTTTAGCTTCAGACATGCCTTGGCCTTCCTGACCCCATATCTACACAGCTGGGCAACGTCCCTATAGTCTTCCCAGGATACCTGTCCTTGCTTCCACCAACACTGCAGTTCCTTCTTGCCCTTTAGTTTAACCAGCAGGTCTTGACTCATCCATGCTGGTTTTCCTTGCCTGATTTCTTACACCTGGAGATTGGGAGCTCTTGCATTCTATGGAAAACATCCTTAAATATATGCCAGCTCTGCTCTGCAATCTTTTCCCTGAGGGCAGCTTCCCAGGGGGTCCGATTGTCTTAAATCCTTGAAGTGCTGAAAGCTTGCTTTCTTAAAATTCAGAATCCTGACTTTACACTTCACCTGATCCATATCCCATATGTGACAGTGAAGGCTAAAGCAAGTCACTGATGCATAGCCATGGTTCCAAAAAAAGTACAAATGCTACTGCTCTTTAACATATTTAATCCTTGTTGCTAACTAATGTCACATGGAAGAGGCAATGAAGAAACCTCACAGAAATAATGACACATGTCAATTCACTGTCTTATACCAGTACAGCCATGTTGCCAGAAAAAAAATCAATTGAAAATTAGATGTCAAAAGAATGTTTACATTAAAAGTCATATTTTGCTTAATGAAATAACTTGTTGTATTTGAAAATAAATAAATAAATAAATAAATTGGAAGCACTCCACAATTTAAAAAGAACCTATTATAGCCACTAATGGAAATGAAGGTACCCAAGTCAGTATATAGATTTATTGTTTCCTTTCCAGTTGTTCTTTACAGAACAGTCTAAACCTAAGGGAGGTGAAATAATGGAGACAAATTTAGAGCAAAAAATGCCAAGTTATTTAATTGTATGACAGTCCACATTCAATATAAAGAATTTCCAATTTTATATAAAATTTCAGTTGCCCATTCTGGAGGAAAGAAAACACCACACACAAAAAAAACCCAAACCAAAACCAAGCCAAAAAAAACCCAAACAAACCAAACCAAAACAAAAAAGAACCAACAAAACCAAAAGCAATAAAACACCACAAAAAAAACCAAACCCACAAAAACACCATAAGACCAAAGCAATAGTTCAGTAAGACTGGAAGGTGCAGTGAAATCTGAGGTAATGACATTTGGAAATAATGAAGTCTATTTTTTTCCAGTGAGGGACAGAAATCAATACAATGTCTTCAGAAAAAAAAAATAAAAAAAATGCAAAACCAAAAAGACTGTGTTTAAAAAAAATAATAAGATCATTAAGTAAGGAAGTATTTTTCTATAAATAAAATATATTTTTATATTATGTAAATATAATACTAAACGAATTAATTGCAATTTGCTCTCATTCTAGAGTGAGTCACAAAAGTTAGAAATTTTTAAAAACAAGAATCCCAGTTTAAGTACAGGACTTTATTTCAAGTTTCACTCTGCTGGTTTGTTAGATAACGAAAACTAACAAAATAATAGATACTAGAAACATGCCCTGCTGGCTGCCAGGATCTGGTAGGGGTAATAAAGATGATGAGTAGGTTAATTTTTCAGAATGACTTCCATGCTTCCATGATGTAAAGTTGCAAACTGCAACTGTTTTCAGATGATGCAGTGTAATATAGTCTACTCCTTGCACAAAGGCACTCTGTTGGCCACAGCTGGTGGGCAATAATGGTCTTGTGGAGTAGTAGTCTGGCTTCAGCTAAACTTCAGAACTCCTGCTGGCTTTCTAATCCAAGGGGAAAGTGTTAGCAGTCTGTTACACTACCTACAAGTCTACGGGGAAAGACAGGATCCACCCAATGGTACTGAGAGAGCTTGTAGAAGCAATCATCAAGCCACTTTCCATCATTTATCAGCAGTCCTGACTAAGCAGGGAGGTCTCAGTTCACTGGAGATTAGCAAACATGACACTCATCTACAAGAAGGGCCAGAAGAAGGATTTGGGGAACTACAGTCTGACTGATTTGGGGAACTGTCAGTCTGACCTTGATGCCATGGATAGATCAAATCATTCTGAGTGCCATCACGAGGCACACTAAGGACAACCAAGTGATCAGGTCCAGCCAACACAGGTTGGATTTACTTAACTTCTTAATTACTCCTCTCTCTAACTTCCATCTCTCCCTCTCTGTCCCAGTATGTCTTGTCATAGCTTGGAAATAAAAGCCTCAAAACTTTGGAGGAAGCAAAAAAAAAAAAAAAATGAAGGTGGGAAAAGTACTTAAATAACAAATAATATTTTTCAAAATTGCATTGTCATTCTTCTAAAATAATACCCAACATAAATTCTGTAAGATTTCTTAAATTTTGCCTAAGGACAATTGATATACAGAATAGTCAGTAAGTAATCCATGTTGCTATTTTCATGTGTAGTACATACACACAGCTCTCTGAGACACAGAAAGTCACTTTCAGAAAGCATAGAAAGGTATTGTCACAGACTCTTAATGATCTGAATACATCAGGAAACCTACACAACATCATAACCAAAATCTCATGCTTTGGTGGACCAAGAAAGCATTAATGTTTCTGGTTCCCCTCCCGCAGATGAAAGGAAGTGGGAGAGCAAACCTCAAAAAAATTTGTATTTATTCAGAGTCTACATAAAAGCAACTTACTCATCTTAAGAGATTTCTTTTCCTGAAGCTTACAGAAAAACCCCATGCGATTATACGCAATATAGATCCTATAACAGACAAACATAACTTGTTAAATACAATACATGCTCAAACCTCCAAGTGCACGTTTACAGGAGAAAAAAAATAAAAGAAAGAAAGAAACAAACTGAAAAATCATTTATGAAATCTAATATTTGAAAGATACTACTCTTCATTAATGGAATACTGGGTAATTAAAAAATAAATCTCCATAGTTTCAAAATTCCTATGAGTTGAACACAATGAAAAAGTCATGAATGATATGACTAGAAATCTGAGAAACATGTTTCCTCTATCACCCTTCCCCTCCTTACAGAGATTACATAGCTTCGCTTCAAGCCTAATGCAAACCTCTCCATCATGATGATTGTATGCTCTCTTTGTCACTTTAAGAATTTTGAAAAAGGGCAGGCTAGTACAGTCTTAACAACAACATTTCAGTTGCATCAAACCAAACTAAATGAGGTAGCTCTTACAGAAAAGCAAGTGCCACATTTATTATATATACTTGTAAACTTCTTTTCCTTCACAACATAATATGGTACAATACAGAACCATACACAAATGAAGGGATGATAGAAGCATATACAACAGCAATACACATAGAAAGCACTTCAGCATTAACTATGAGCATCATATTATAAATATCTTAGTTCTATTTTTTTTTAAAGAAAAAGAGCAAACACCAACAGACAGATTTAAAAGTGATCACCTTACTATTCCAGTAGGTTCAAATCTGAACTGAGGTCAATAGAAGGAGTTTTTAATCAATATTCATTACATATTTTAGCTCCTTAAGAAGCTTTTATCTATGTTAGCACGCACCTACGTAGAGTCCATGAATTCAGAGCCTCATGTCAGAAGGGAGCACAATGATTGCTGCTAAGGTGTATAAAGTGTACAACTATCTATAAAATAATTTCTCCTTGTTTACACAAAAAGATAATTGCCGTTCACTGCAACATTGTAACTGTCTCTTTTTACAGTCTACTCCTATTGCCCTGTTTTGAAATAAGTTTTGCCATTCAGCCGTGTACTGGTTTTGGCTACATGTCAGAGACAGTGTCAAAGACTGTTTTTTGTCTCAACATCGCTGCACCAGTGTGGGTAGACACCAAACACAAACTGATCAACAACTGAACCAAAAGGCTAGAAGTTCCTCTTTTCTTACAAAGTCGAATATGGAGCTGATTCTGAGAACTACAACCTAACGCCTGTGCATGCGCCTGGATCCAGGACTTAGACAACCGAGGGGTCCAGAGACCCCTGAAGACGACCTAAGACCCTCCAGAGATGGTATTGGGCATGTGTACCACCAGCAGGTGGTAAGTGTGGTCATGCAAAACAGCTCCTGGAATATGTTAAGTAGTTCTTCAAAGAAGAATGAATATTCAACAGGACTACCCAATAAAAGAGCAGGAACAACCGATATCAACGATATGAACATTCTCCACTAGACTTGAAATGAATCAGTGCTTGACACAGAGGAATTGTGACAAGACAATCTTTTAGGTCAATAATTAATAAATCCCAGTCCTCAGGCAACATAATGGGAGAGGACAAACCAGGCTGTAAATCTCCCGTGTTTTCCATTACTGCATAGACTGCTCTTAAATCATGTAATAACCACCATTTTCCTCTCTTTTTTGGTATTGTAAAAATTGGGGTATTCTAAGGACTCATGGAAGGAACAATGTGCCCAGCCTGTAATTGTTCATCCACCAATACTTTGATTTTTTGCAGCCTTTCCAGTTTGAGTGGCCACTGATCAGTCCAGACAGGTTCCTCTGTCTTCCATTTCAATTTTAGGATTGGCTCCTCTTTAGTGGCCGCTACGATAAAGGCTGGGTCACAATTGTTGTTTTTATTTGACTAAGTAAGTCCCTTCCTATCAAAGTGACAGGTACATGCATGACATAAGGCCTTGTCAAGGCTATTGTGCCATCGGGAAAATGAAAGGCAATTATGTCCCTACTAACTAGGGTAGATTGAGAGCCCCTGATCCCAGAAATTCCCATAGGGGCTGCAACAGTAGGCCAAGATGGTGGCCATTGTGATCCCGAGATAATAGCGATATCAGCCCCTGTATCAATCAACACTTTTATAAGTCGTCTTTGGCCATTTTTTAATTCCATCTCCACTACACATTCTGGTTTTGCTTTGCCTGTGTCCATGGATAAGTATACTTGTGGAGGTCCTGTAGAGCCAAATCCATCATCTCTCCTTCTCTCATCACCTGGTCTTGGGACACACGCATTAATCAGTTGAGCGATATGGCTACCTTTAGAGATAAGCACAGGAGGTGTTAACATATAAACCATAATTTTTATAATTCCCTGATAATCCGCATCAATAACCTCAGGTAACACAAAAATTCCCCAACTTGATGTTGATGATTGTCCTATCAGAATTGCACTGAGTCCATGCCCCAGGGGACCTTTTGCATTATTATCTATCAATTTTACTCCTGTATCCTGCAACGTAACCTCTACTGTTGTTTCCAAGTCCAGTCCAGCACTTTATATATGAAAAAAATCTGAAAAGAAAAACCCAAGCAAACAAGTTAGGCTGCTACAAGACATACATCCTCACTTTCTTAATTTTTTTTTAAATTCAGAAGAAGGAAGAGAATAATGCAATAGAAAAAAAAATGCAGCTAAGAAATACTAGGAAATGTGAAGCATTATTATGAAAATACTAAGAAAGGGGCATAAAGAGTATGGTTCATTTACTGAACACTACCCACTCAACTGTCAAAAAGTCTAAGTTACTTTTTTCATAACTATTTCTCTGGAGAAATATAACTGGAGAATTTACGTCTAACCAATACAAGTATAATCTGGATTTTAATAACAAACGCATGTATATCATACACATTCTCACCTTATCAAGTATGTTCAAATGACAATTGGTATAAGTCAGGTTTCCACACTGAAAAAGGGGGGGAAGTGGAGGGAAGGGAAGAGGAGGAGGTTGTTTTAAATGACACTTCATTCTTTGGGCACTACAGAGAAAACCTTCTCTAAGTTCCAACACCATAAAGCCAGTGTTCCATTCTCAGCTATCATCTGAACAAAATTCAAGATGGGAAGGAAGGCGACGAACTTCAATTTAGAACATGGGGGTTCATGTCTTAGTGCCATGAAGGAAGTTGTGTCTCAAATTTCTCATCTCTCATGTTCTGGACTGCTGGTTTCTTCACTATATCTATCCATCAGTTTGATGGCTGAAAAATACCAGACTCATCACTGCTGATTTCATTGCCTAGATCAGTCACTCTGAAGAAAAATTTTTAGAGAACTTTGGAAAAACACCTAATAGACTGTTTGGTATTCAATCAGACCGACTGCACACAATATGATGCATATTTAGTATTTTTTCTTTCTTCTTTCTTTCTTTTTTTTTTTTAAGCAATAAATTCAAATTATCATACTCTCTCATCTTGAACAGTTTCCAAAAAACCCCAATCCAATGTGTCTTCCAGATTACAATTGTTACTTAATCCATAGTTGATGAGTCCAGTGATAATAATATACAGAATGTTTTGTAGATCACAATCAAATATTGCATGTTCACTTCTTCATAATTGGTATTTCAGTTCACAGAAGCAATAATGTCTATCACTCACAGTGCAGTAAATGTTATATGGTCTTAACAATACATCTCCCAAAATTTTTGTCAATATCATTATATCACAAGATGAAGGACTTCCATAGAAAAAGAAGTGGCAGTTTGTCTGCATGACAGCTCAAAAAATACTTGGATACAAATTACTGCAAAACTCTACCCAGGTATCATATATTAGCTTTGAAATCAGCTTAGTGACAACCACCACAACAGAGGCAGGGGCAGTTAAGATACAGAAACTTTCAGAAAGTACTTTGAGGTAATTTCTTTCACTCATTCTCACCATGGAAAAAGCGTGTGGAAGAGGTTCAGACTGCACAGAGTGACAGGTAGGAGATGAACATGACCTACAAGGTGTGTGAAAGGTTTCTGCAGAAATAGCAGTAGGGTCACCCTAGAGCAAATTCTGAGGGAACTCCAATCAACAAGATGTGCATACAGGCAGCTGTTTTGATCTTGTGAGTATTCTGGGTTGCTTTGCCCAGCAATGTACATATCCTTGACTACATCACTGTTTTTAGAATGGAGACACATTCCAGAACACATATGATGCTACCAGAAAAAAATAAATAGTAAAATAAGAGGAAAAGATACAACATAAATTAAAAAGGTTCCTTTCTAGGCAAAGCATATTTGTAATCACCCATTTTTATTTAGAATATAATAATTCCTAGAGATCACAGACTTGACAATGATATAACACCTCATTATAAGAGTTCTGTTCTGCTCCACACATTATGGGTTTTTTTGCCTTCATTGACTTTAATCCTATAATAATAATTTCTACAGATTAAAGGTTACCTCAGTATGGCTCACTCTTTCTGTGGAAAGCATCAAAGTTTGGCAAAGACAAGATTTAGAATTCACATATTCTTTTAGATACTTCACGTGAATAGCTTTTACTGCTGTATGTCTAAGGGGGTGGTAGGAGAGGAGAAAAATCACAAACTTTAAATTATATTGACTCTCCCACATTTTAATATTTAGTGTAACCTCTTCAATACCCTCAGCAGAGCACTAGCCTGAACTTTTGCCTAGTCAATCAGCTAAGTTGCCAACAAGTCAGTTGCAGTGATAGAGCTTGCTAACCTTAATGCTACATAATGCAGGACACGCACACAATGAAGACCACTACTATTGTAATATCACAGTATTATAATCACAGAAGACAGATACGAAGGAATATTTACTGTTTCCTTGGATTTTGTTTTTCATTTGTTCAAAGTTGTGTGCTTTTTAACATTACCAGTTCTTTTTTTCTTCTCATTTGTGTTTTTAATTACTAGACCTTGTAATGGCTCCTTTAATCATTTTCTAGTTGTTTGTAGAATAGTACTTCACATACAAGTATTCACATTTATGAATATTCAGTTGTGCCTAAAGAAACACCAAGGCCTTATTAATATCACCATCAATGATAAAAAGCATAAATTTGGATAACAAACCCAACAGCTTATACATGCTATATGCACTGTTACATTTTTTGAAAAAAAAATTGGTTTTGTCTTTTTTATATAATGGTTTACAGCTCAGAAGTAATTAGGCTTCTAAAGTATTCTGAAGGTTTTTGGATTCCCACAAATGCAAACCTGGTTGTTTCCAGAAATTCTGGTTTACATGCATGAAAAACAGTTGCAAGTGACTGTAACGATGTGTTAACAAATCATTACTACTGCAGAAGATAGTATCAGATTTCATAAAAAGTAGTGTCAGGCCCTAAAGTGGTAGGTAAATAAAGCATATTCTCAGTTTTAAACACAACAGACTCTTCATAAAAATCAATGGCACTGTGATAAGCATTGTTAAACAAGAACTCCAGTGTTTGTGGAATTGATACTTTCATGTCAAACACTAATTACAACCCAAGAAAAGCTCTCTGCACTCAGCCACACTTAATAAAGTACAGTGAAACAGATTTCTCCAAACAGAGTGCTGATGGCTTTGGTGGGAAAAAAAAAAAATCCCCAAAATCAAAAACCACCTTATCTCCACACAAACAATCAAAACACCAGAAGAGTCTCACATTTCAGTGGAATCATGATTAATCCTGCTCAATCTTCACTAGCTGAAGGAAAGAAGACCACTGCTGCAGTGTATTACTACACACTGAATAATCCAATATACAAATCAGGCACTGAGATGTTCTCTGAATGTCTATTGTGAGACAACACTCATTATGTAAAACATCAGATGGGCATTAGGGTAGGCAAACTGAGCAGAACCCAACACCCCTGAAATGAATAATTTTTCCTGAGCTGTTCCTTCCACTCCTTTCTCCCCCAAGTCCCCAACTTCTCTCCCTTTCTTCACGGCTACAAGGTACACAACCTTTTTATAATTCTTACAATTTACAGTTAATATACTTCCACCATTTAAAGCAGTACCAAAATAGCCAAAACATAGCTATTAGAAGGTACATGTGCACTCTCTAACACTTGCAGACAATTAACCAGCTCACAAAAAATGCTGATGTATTTTAAAAGTTAATTTGATGTTATTTTAATGCATGAATTTAATATATGCATTTGATGAAGTCTAAGCACTAGTTGCCATGTATACAAATATATCTGATAGACAAAGGAATATTGCTCTCACTCATAAAGAAAACTTAATGGGTTTTACTCTCAATGGAGCTGAATACATCACTACAGAAATCAAAGACATGCATTAAAGAAAGATAAATTCAGCTTCTTTGTAAGTAATTATTCTACCATACCATCAAATACATTAAAATTAAAAATAACATAAATAAAAAAAAAAACAAAACCAAAAACAAAACTATAATTAACTAAACAAACAAGTGGTTCCATCCCAGCTTTTCTAAGTTTTCCACATTTTCTATGGCAGTCATTATGGAGCTTTATCTAGCAGATGTGCACACAGCCCCACAAATGTCAAACACAGTTGCTGTGCATCTTTTCCTCAAAAAAGATGACAAGACAGTCCTGGAATACTCTTGCAGGTGGATATTGAGATCAACATAATCTTTCAACAGTTTTGATTCATGAGATATTGTGCAGATATTCAGTGCCTTCATTCATTCTACAACTGAAATATAGTCTCTTTAGTAGAAAAATACTAACAAACGATCCATGGTGAACAACTATACTCTGACCTTCAGACATTATTTTAATAGGGAAAGTAATTGTCAATCTCATTCCAACTCACAATGTTTGGTCTTGTCAAAAGAAAACATTTTAAGCAGATTCATTTATTTCTTTGTTCTCTCTTCATATGTTCATCTACTTCACTCACCACGTTTCTTTGACTTTTGAAATGTATTATGTCTGTGTTTTTCCTTTATTAAAAAAAAAACAAAAAACCCACCTAATATTAAAAAAACAGTGATCTTCCATATCAACTTAAACATATTTGCTGCCTTAAAGTTTATTTTAAGATATATAGCCATTGTGTCACAGCTCTGCATCCATAAAGTAAAGGAAGAATTTGTCTTGTCATCTTGACAAATGGGCATCAGGGTTCTGAACACAACAGAAACACTTCTGGAATATCTTAAGAGTCAGTCTGTTCTCCCCAAAGAACTCAGAGAGTATTGTAAGCTTACTGCAATAGTCATCTTTTCCTCTGAATTTAGATAGATCTTTGCACAGGAAATCAACATATAGAGTCAAAAAGTGAACTCATTACTATTGTATAAGACTAAAAAAACCCCTTAGAGTTGCCATGAAGCACAGTTTTCTTGAAAGTTTTGATGCTTACAAAAGCTTTCAGACCACCAGCCATGGAAATGAAAACTCTATTCAAAAAGCCAATAGTGTAGCATCCTCTTCACTTCAGACTTTAGCAGCCACTATTGAGCACAAACACACCCTAAGACTATTAACATCTCTGCTCTAATATCTGCACATTCTCTTTAGTGTCCTTCCCAACAGAGACAGCTTTCTGAAGGAAATTAGCTGACTAGCTTCAGCTCCAAATTTTATCCCAAAGTCTCACCATCACCACCAAGCTTTTAATTTCAGGGAACAAAGTCAGGAAGCTCTGTGCATGAACATTGCCTCTCAGTAGTAGCAAAAAGTCCCTTTTTTTCTGTATGCTCAGACCCATACTGTCATTTCTTCCAGTTGCATGGATAAAGAGCAATTTTTTTTTAAATGACTTGTTGCATAATGCAGTAACAACATTATGTCAGACTTCTAAAATGGTAGCAACATGATGGCTGTCTGTCTCAAAGGGAAGGGACTTAGAAAGATGATTTTAAAATCTACCCAGAACTCCACTACTAATAAAGACAAGTTCTTTTTACCATGCATACAGGAATGTATATTACAAACCTGTGACTGTAATAATTAGGAGTTGAAAGATCTTCTACTAAATCTTAAATCTAAACCCAGAAATCTAAAAATCAGAATCTAAATCCAAAAGAACAATTTCTTGTACAAACTGTAATTTTAACATGACAAAAAAACCCACCCTCCATAGAAGTGTAATTTAAAATGAAACCAAAGAAACAAAAAGAAAAACCCCGCCCCCCCAAAAAAGCAAAGAAACAAACAAAACAAAATAAATTTAAAAAAAAAAAAATAAAAAAAAGAGGAAAGTTAAACAAAATATGCCCACAAGTTACAACCTTTAGATTCTTAATAGAAGCATATAAAGGATAGGGAATTTTTGGCAATGACAATATATTTCTCAAGTGAAACAGACAAATTTTGCTGCATAGTTTTTTTTTTCTGGATTTGACAGAAGTTTTGCACTCTGATTTGGCAGGTCACTGAGGAATTAAAACACAGTACAGCAAACTCTGCCTCCTGCTTTAGCTATGGCTACCCAACATGCTTGTCATTTAATAGAGCAAACCCCACCAGTAATAAAAATGCTGCATTCTCAACAGGAAAGTTGTTGTTTTACCCAGTGTTTTGTACAATTCTGTATTTGTTTATGGTCTTGAGTCTAACCAAACATTGCTTAATTTCAGTTTGATGAGAGCTTCATTTCCTCCTCTGTCCTGGATGAGTAGAATGTATTTCTAATGCAGAGGCAGTAGTAACATGGACTTCATATGGCTTCATACAAGCACAGGACGCACACACACCCTGTCAACAAAAACTTCTGTATGCTTATCTCAGAGCTGCAACCACACTATCAAATGCTTCTTTTAATGCATCTAGTACGCTGAAAGCTTTCTGGATTCTGAGGAGCTGCTTCCCAGCAGGTCAACCCATAACCTGTACTGGTGCATGGTTTTAACCCTCCCTAGGTGCAGGATCCTGCATTTGCGTTTGTTGAATTTCATTAGCTTCCTAACTGTCCAATTTTCTAGCCTCTCCAGGTCTGTATAGGCAGCACAGTGACTCCTCACAGTCTGTACCATCAGCAAACTTACTGAGGATACACCATTTTTGCGATTCTGTATTTTATTTCTCCTTCCCCTCACTGGGAGGAGACACCATTGAGTGTCCCTCAATCACAAAAATGGCACAAACAGAGGGTCTAGTTCCTCCTTCCTATCAGAGAGTCATAATGGCTTTGGCACCCCCAATGGATATAAACCTACTTCTTCAAGGCAATACACAGAAAGAGAACACCTTGGTGCAGAAGTTGCCCTGGCTTTGTAGTGTCCACTACCATGAGACTTCATCCAGGCACTAAAAAGCACAACAGTACCAAAAAAAAAAAAAAAGGAGCCCCCTCTCACCTTCCTAATTAAAGACATTGTGTACTTAATTAATGTTAAGTAATTTGTCAAGCCGCGGTAGGGGTGGCACGACTAAGCCACTTCTCCTGTTCCTCTGAACTAGCAGCTCCTGCTGGAAATACCATCTGTAGGCGGGCCCTGTGATGCGGGATGTCACCAGTGCGTGCCTCTTCCAGGGAGTGGGGCAGGCCTGTCGTGGAGAGGCCCCGAGTCCCTGTTATGGGCTACACAGCCAGCTTATGATGAGCTCGCTAATAGTGCGGCACTGCCCCGGTACTCACTGCTGGGAAACCGCTCCATTTTCCTCCCGGAGTCCGCCCTCAGCCTGCAAAGAAGAAACACTGCCGCAGGGGGAGAAGACAAAGCTGAGGTGAAGGCACTGCTCATCACTCTTCCTGCCGACACATGCTTCAACTACAGGCGTTGGCTCAAGCTCCGCTGGGCCACTGCCACCCTTGACGCCACAATCCCTGCCCACCAACCCTATCCTGGCCCTCCTGATATGGCACCACCAGCCGTGTATGCAATAGGCTCAGCCCCTGGATGCCTGCTCAACAGATTTTTCAGAGGTGCAATCCCACACCAACCATCTTCTACAAAGGCCCTAGCACCTGCTTTCCTTTCATCTCCCGGAACACATTGCACCCCTTACTGCTTAACATCTGACAACAGCACATCCTCAAAAGAAAAATATTATTAAATTATTAAATAATTAAAGTAGGAAAGGATTGATTTTAAAGTATTGGGAAGTCCTATGAGTTTATTTTCTAAGCAACTAGCACTGCCTGGCCTGCATTTAAATATATTAAAGAAACATTAATAAACATGCAGCTGACTGCAGTGCTAGAATCCTACACAGTGTCATGCAGACTACAGAGAGGCCTGAACAACTTCTTTAAATTTCTCCTCACTTGATTTCACCATTATTAATTTTCGCCAATACACAATTCTTAATTAGTATGATAAATCTCTGTGAAGCAGAAGAGGTAGAATAAGATCATGCTCTGTTACATGTGCAGAAATTTCAATATCATAATTTTCCTATTAAAATCAAGTTTTAAGATAATACAATGGGAACTATTCATACAGAGGAAGTTAGACACAGTGATCATTTCACAGTAGCATCTATTTGCATCTGTCCAATATTAGAAGAATAAGGGCTTCAATGTAATTTCGTATAAAATCATTTAGAATAAAATTGAAGCTCCAGATTTTCTAGAGTTGTTAAAATATGGAACTTATCCAGTACGATTAAAACAAAAACCACACTGTATCCAAAAGTTACAGATCCTTTTCACTATAAAATACAGGTTTTAGTTATAGTGTTATGAGATATTGATGAAAGTGAAGAATATTAAACTTGTTCTCTTTTCAGACCTTAAGCTAAATATTAACAGAATGCCCTTTTTTGTCTTTCTTTTTTTTTCCTTTTTTTTTTTTTTTTACCATGCAGAATAACACTGTTCTTTAATTGCTCAAAGCCCTAAATATATTCTAAAAGCATCTGCAATGACTTATTTTTCACCTTTGTTTGGCAGCCTCCATTCAGCAATATCTTAACTGAGTCTTTTCCATGGTGTAAAATATGATTGCTAGTAACTCTGCCTCTATCTCATCTTTGAAGACCTGCTTTCCTTAAAGAATGTTTGAGGTATTTTGGCTTTTTAAATAGCAGGAAACATGACTCAGATCTTCTCCTGGTTTATTTTTTGTGGTGAGAGGAAGGGAGATTTGGCCACATGTGTCTAGTCACTCATGTGTCTTTGACATAGTGGAAAGTCTACAGCTGTTTTCAGCCAGTTATGCAGTAAAGAAGCTATACTGTAATAGTTGTAGCTGAGAAGTTGCCAGCACTCCAGAGATCTGAAGACAAGGGTGCTAATTCATCAGTCTTGCTAAAATATGTCACCTGTGTGGGTTAGTGACCTTAAAAGGAGGTGAAAAATTAGCTGCAACAAATGCTTGTGCCTAAAGCTTAAGCAGAGATAAGAAATGGGGAAATTCTCTTTATTCTCTGACTAAAGTGGTTAAACTACTATTTAATGTGTTAGTTTCATCCTTAATGTAAGATTTTCTATTTAAAGCTAAAATTGTTTCATTGCTGTGCATACTATTCTGCATAAATCTGACACCCTCATCCTTCTACATCAGGAACTAAAGCTTTTGGTAATCACTGTTTGTTCAGAGTATTATCTCAAGCAATCCATAGCACTGTGTTTACAAAATAAATATCCTTATCTATCTATCTATCTAATCTGTCTCTATGTATCTCTTTCTCTCCACACCCAGGAGAAGCAGCTGCTTCCACAGAATAGTCAGTGCTATGTATTTTATGTTGTCATAACCTACCTTTCAGCAATACTTCATAGATCTATGTTCCCTTTTTGAATAGGGTGTAGTTAAGTTCACACTGTTACCTTGCCTCTCTCTGTGTCTCTTTCAGAAGCTTCAAGACCACTTGCATTTATCTTAGGGAAAATATCTCCAGGGCAATAAGATTTCCATCAGTTAGATGAAAATAGATCTGAGAAAATAGATACCATCAGTGCCTCAGGAAGAAAAAAAATTTCCAATGTGAACTATAAATCAGAGAATCCTTACATAGGAACATTCATAATTGCACATGTAGAG
>JANHFX010000424.1:1321-18776 GCA_027560015.1 Chloroceryle amazona | reverse complement strand
CCTGCTGAAGCAGTAGTCCCGCTGAAAGCAGCGATGCCGTGGAGAAAAGGTCTGGCGCTCGCCTCCGGAGCAAAACCGCCGCCGCTCCCAGCAGGGGTCTGAGCAGGGTCCCGAAAGGCGCCGAGCAGGGTCCGGAAATCCAGCGCGGGTAGGGTCAGGGTCCCACGTGCTGAGCAGCACTCAACTCCTTCCCTCTGGACCGAGCCTCTCACAGTGGGTCCTGGCAACTGCTACTGATGACTTGTTAGCAGCCCGTGAGCAGTGACATAGAGAGTATAGAATACACAGTTTTTGCTTGTATCCACATAACGATAACTGGTCCCAGCCCCTCTAACTATGACAATGGGATCATGATTTGACATGTCAAATATGAAGAAATTTTTGGATGCTTTGATTAAAGCTTTCAAGATGGTTTGTTTTATTTCAAGTATGCCATATAGCAGATATTTCTTATCTAGCCTCTTCTGTTTGTGAGAAAAGCTTGACCTTAGTATTCTAGAGAAGTTTTCTGTTTCACTGAATTAAACCTTTCTTACAAAATGATTGCTCATCTCCAGTTGCAGGTCTCCTCTGACACAAATAACTGATTAGATCTGTAGGTCAGAGAATGAAAGTCCTATCCCACTCTTTTACCAAAATAACCAGTAAGTTAGTGGGAAGGATTGTATAAAGCTACCTAGCAAAATTAGTAAAGCTGGAAAAGAGGTAGTGTTTCAGGATAAAGGCACACAGAGGACTGTACTTGGGAATGAGGAGTGCTGAAACTTCCTTTTAAAGGATGGTGAAAGTTTAAGTAGTGATTTTAGGTACTCTAGAAACCCTCCTTTTTCTTTGTGCTGGAGAAACCACAGAAGCTGAAAATCTGCCTGTAAACTTCATTTTGATGGTTGGGTAGAACTACCTCAACAACAAAGGGTAGAATCTGAAAAGAAAGTAATTGGCATACCATTACTGGTAAGGATGGTATTAGACTGTAACAGTGTAGGAGGAAATTCTTGAGTGAAAAGAAGCAAGCAGGGCTTATGCCAACTCATCAGCCAAAGTCTGAGACCACAGTTCTTGAAATTAGAGAACTTCAACTGTGAGACAACATCAAGGAACAGTACTGAGTGGAACAAAGCTGGATCTCATTTTGGACATTCCCTTGGGAAGGCTATAAAGTTCTATAGTTTGAGTAACAGGGTGTAACACCACTGGGGAAGAAAAGAAGAGGAAAAAGTCTCCAGAGCTCTAAATAAGGTTTTGCTTTGCAAGTGTTGCACTATAATAGGCAGTGGGATGTGAGTTCAAAGTTTAGTTTTGTATAAGATGAGGACAGTTCACAACAATCCAGTTGAATTCAGTGATCACACAGTACATATAACACAGTACACATTCTCCAATTCTGTCTCCTCATTATAGCATTTCAGCTATTTCATAAGGTGAAAAGTTGTACAGAATGAATTGCTGATTTATTTTTAAGACCCTAAAGCAGAGGCAACAAAGTACAAAAATAACTGGATTTAGCACAGACACCGATATCTTAAAGATTGGTTTTGTAGTCCACATAGAATGCTGCAATTGCTTGTAAAAAGGATGTGAGGAAAGTATTTCTAAATAGGCTGAGAACATTTGGGCTCAGTAGATATTTATTTCTATGAAAAACAGAAGTCTGACAACAAATGCACAGCAACTGAATAGTCCGTATGCATTTATTTAAAAAAAAAAACAACAAAACAAAACCCAACAACTTCTGGGTATAATTCCTCTTGTAAAATATGATGGCTTTCTCTGTACAATGATTGTGCCATCTAGATAATAGCTAGAGGTCTTTACTTCTTTTTCTCTCTGCAGAAAACCAACCACTCTGCAGTCTTACATATCAAGTCAGTATCACCTTTGTGGGGCCTGAGAAGGAAGTAAGTCTCATTACTTTCCCAAGATATACACAGTATTGCTGAGAAATATATAATAACTTAGAAAACCATTAACAAGAAGTTTATGGTAGTCATAGACTTAAACATTTCTAGGTCACTGTAAAATTTCTGCTGTCAAGAGTTCCCAAGCCTTTAGATGATGCTGTAAAGATTCACTCACTGTACTTGAACACAGGGTGAGAGAGAAAGTGCAAGTACTTTAGCCTATTTCTTTGCTAGCTTGGTTCCTTATCTGTTTTCTGAAAGCTGCTGGAAAGCAACAGAGATTTAGCTGCCAGGTCTAAACTGCAGGGGTGGAATTGGCAGTAGTAAAAGCAAAAAGATTCAGCAAATAGAAGATAATATAGATCGTCTCCTGTTGTGCGTGTTTTCAAATTACTGTGTTTAAATGAAGTTCTTGTTCTGCAAGCTGTCTTTAGTCTCTCGCTTGCTGGCCTCCAGTGACCTTTCTCTGATTTTCTTTTCCCTTTATAGTCTCCTGGCATTGCAAACTTTTATCTGCCTTTCCAGTAGTTTAAATATGGACAAATTCAGTGTATACTTTTAATCCTATTGGAAGTCTGATCTCAATTTCTAGCTGTTTAGGCAATGAAATATAGTGTAAACTAATGTCTTCTGTAATAGATGACTATGATTTTTGGCTTGTGAATATAAATATTTGTACACTAAATTTATCACACTGCCTCTCCTTCCTGTGCCCATGTAATTTTAAGTGGCAATAAAAATCCAAATCTCTTATGTTAGAGTAAGGGATCGATATTAAGATCATGTCTCTCATCTTCTTCAATATTTGTATAAGGACTGTGAAAAATTCCTAGTCGGATGCAATGGGACAAACAGGAATGATTTATTTATTTATGTAAATAAACATAACATAGCATACCTCACCTAATATTTGGTTGTCTTCCTTGGGATAATTTTCCTAGACCTTTTTATTGACAGACATTATTTTTTAAAAAGAAACAAAATCCAATAGTAATGTGTGATTGAAGAAAAGTGCTGGTTTGGTTTCCTTTCTTTTGTGTTCGGCTTTTTTGTTTGGGCTTTTAATATTGTATTATTATTACTTCATGAGTTTCAGGATAGCCTGTGAGTCTTTTCTGAAGTCTGTGGAAGCTGTTGAAGATTTGGCAGGGAGATATTTTTGAGACCAGTGTACATCTTAAACTAGCTGGGCTAAAATAATAGATGAGGAAGAGAGAGATATCCTTTGTGACCTCACCATGGCATCTCCCTGTTCAAACAGCTTGAGTGGTCAGAGTAGCATTGCCTGCAAGAAAGAAAACTGTAAAGAAGACTACTTGGCTGCTTGATCTTCAGTGACCAGGAAATGTGCAGTGGAGCAGGAGCATTGCTTCAGAATGGGAAGCACTTGTGCTAACAAGTCAGAAGAGAGGACTACAATCGAAGCATGGTAATCTTGAAACTCTACTGCATTGCCTACAGGTATCACCAACAGAAGCATGGCAGTATGAGGACTGCAGTCTTGAGGAATGGTAGCTAACACTGACAGTATGAGCCTGGTCAGTTAAATTATCCCAGGATGATTGTTCCTTTGACTTGTGGGATTAAATGGAGGTCAAGAAGTATAGAGCAAATAATTATTGAAAGCTTACCCATGTGGAGCAAAGGACCAAGGGTCAAAAGTGTTACATGTTAGCTTCTTTGTCACCATGTCATCAGTGAGGACTGTTAGAGGGTTCCTACAGCTGGAGTTTCTTTAACTGAGCCTAGAGTCCTAGAGTTGTAGCAGTATCTAAGGAACTCATAAAGTTTAATGTAATTACACTCATAGTGCTACCAGACTTGAGACAGCCATAAGCCCACAGAATACCTTGCCAGAGATACTTTAACACGTACAGCAAAATAACAAACTGAATTTGGATTTCCTGAGTCTGATGGCTCTATACAAATCAGTATTTACTCTCTTTTCCAGCTCTGGTTAAACTGCTTTGTGTCAGGAACTTGAATGGTACCACTTTATACATGTGTAGTAATGAGTTCAAAGTCAAGTCTCAACACAAGAGGGGCTTCAGAATATGTGTTGTTCAGCTTACTAGAAAGAGATGGACTTAATTAAACTGCCCTATTAATTTGACTATGAACACTGTGAGAACTACATCATGTGAAGCAACTTGAGGGTCATGGGTGAAAGGCACATGGTTAATGTTAAATGCAATTTTTTAATGAGAAATGTATGTTTCAACTAGCAGAGGACTTTTTACAAAGTTGAAAGATAAAGTAAAAATAAGTAGGAAAACCTAGGGATGTCTTCCTTCTGATTTTTAATGCAAGCAGCCCGAGTACTTTTGTAACCTACTCTGGTTTTTCATCTTTCATGATGTTCTTTCCTTCAGGGACACATATATATTATTTCTTTCACCTCCTCTTTCTTAGAGCTGGTGGGTCTTACAATGCTTTTAATTTGTTTCTTTTCCCATCCCAATGTGAAGTGTGCAGGGAGGTGGAGACAAGTGCAGTTCTTACAAACTGATAGCTATATAAAGCCACTCTTAAAAACTAGGAGCAATGAAAATCGTGTAGTGTCCCAGGAGAGAACTACAAAGGAAGGAATATCAGTCCTTTATTATTACTGGTCTGTGGCATCATAGTTATTCAGAAGACAGAAAAGAAAAAGATAAAGAAATTATGAGGGCAATCGCATTCAGTCAAACAATGTTAAAACTTTGTTTCCTTTTGATATTTATGTTTCCCATTAGCTGTTTATTTTGTTTGTGACCATTTTTTATTTTTTTATCTGTTCTCTCATGTAAACATGTGCGGGGGAACATGTCGGACAATCACATGCAGACCAATATGATCAGGTGAATGCCACTTTATTAGCTACAGGGTGCAGTTTATATAATCATACCCTCTATGTTTATGCTACTTGAAACATTATCATTGGCTAATTAATGTAAGTTATTATGCAGCAAGCAAGCAGAAAGCGTACAGCGGCGTACAGCAGCGTACAGCGGTGGTATGCGGCGTACAGTGGTCTCTTATCTCTCATGTGCTTCTCAACATTTGGGAGTTGCCTGCTCCGTTCACTTACTCCCTTCTTTTTAGCCTCCAAGTGTCCTTGACTGAGGCTTAGGCTTCTTCTTCTAAATAGGCCAGACTGCGCACATGTCCATTCCTTGCTCATAAATCCCCAACAAACATGGAATTCTCTTAAGTAATAAGGAACAACTGCAAGTCCTTCAACTCCTTCTAAATATCTCCTGTCAATAGAGAAAGTGGCTGGTGACACTTCTGAAACCTGCTAAGATGAGAGAAGTACTAAGTTCACTAGGAAGCCATCAAAGAAGCAGAAAATTGAAGCTTTTTCTACAAGCAGAGGTGCTTTCCAGACTGAGAAATCAGGATTTCAGAGACGTTGCCTCCAGTTAAGTTAAGAGCTCTTGAAAACTCCTGTTGGCAATCAGCTATTTATAATTCCTTTCCTCTGAAAGACCTCTGTGGCTACAGGTACCCCATGAAAAGACAAACAAGATGACTGAGTGACACAAAGGTAGACTACCTAGACCTTATTTGCTATGATAGAGTAGAAACCATATTATAAATCTCATTTAAGGGTTCACAGTAATTATTTCATGCAGACATATTGTACTTAGGGTCTTGTGAAAGATGCTGTTTCAAAGGGCCAAAAATACAGGAGGAGAAAATACATACGGTTCAACATAGTCAAACAACCCAGAAGTCATTTCGTTTTGTACTAATCTTGGAATTTATTCAGACAGAAAACTGTTTATGTTCAACCTGAGGAGACACTGACTTCAAGGGAAAATTGCATCCCTAGTCATGTCATTAATGGTTGCTAAATTTCCATCTACCTTTCTTTATGACAGTGAACTCATTTGCAAGTAATTGATTTCCTTCCTGCTCCCCACCCACCAAGTTTGTTGTTCTCCTCAGTGGTAGAATAAGCATGTTGCAGGGTGGATTTTGTCAGAGCATTGTATTCTGTGCATTTTGTGTATTTCTTAAGGAAAGCTCTGCTTACCAAAGATAGCTTGACTCTGTATCTTGGGTAGTGTGTGTTCTGTTTTATCCAGATGCATATAGAATCCTGGATGTAATTTAAATTCTTCGAACTTTTCAGCTGGTACAGCTAACAAAACAGTTAAATAAGAAAACTATAGAATGTTTGCTGTATTTATGCCCCCTTTAAATGTTTCTTTGCTAATTTATGCCACCCACTGGGCAAGTTGTCTCTCTGCCATCTTTCCTGTTCCTCCACACAACTATGTTTTTAAGATTGGATGGTGGAAAATAACAATTTAGTGTTTTCAAGTGTTCAAGCCTCTCAGGGAAATTATATATATTTGGGCTATTTTTCTGTGCATGGCATAGACATGTTCCTGGAAGGTGAGGTTTTTCTTATTTCATAATGTAATTCCATATTTCTTGGCCATTTTTAAAGTTTATTAAAAGAAGAAGCCTGTGTGGACCTGACATTCTGCACGTGTTTATGAGTGTCTCTGACAAGACACAACATAGCAGTTGTGTCTTGTCTAGGGCTCACATCAGTAAGATTAATGGGCTGTAATTATTCCTTTGCCCATCCTCAACACAACCACAGATGAAACATCTTCTGGGCTTATTCCTGTCAGCTGCCAAACAACCTGGCTCTGGTCCACCAAAACACTTAAGCACATACTTATCTTGAAACAGTCATGTTGAACCATGTCTTCAAAGAAAATGTTCATATTTAAGAGCTTTATTGTAGCAGCACCTAAAGAATACAGCATCTTTCAAGAGGAAGCCCTCTGTGCCCCTATTTCATCTTCTGTCCTTTGTACTGTCCTCTTAGAGTGCAAGTGCTTGAGGCAGCAATCATTTCTCATCTTCTCTGAGTGCGTGTATAGCATTTAGTGCTTTGGGATTTTTATCTGAACCAAAGCCTTTAATTGTCTTCAGCAGTGGTGACTACAGTTCTGTGAGGACAAAAGAGAGAGACTCTGCATTTCTTCTTTGTAATAATGCTCATTATTATTCTTGCTTCTTTCTCTTGCTTTCCTTTACTCTTGTTAAGCATTCCATTTTTGTCAGCCTTTCATAGTTCAGGCTGCAATGCAGAAATTCCCACTTGATATGTTACTGCCCCCTTTTTTTTTAATTTTAATTCAGTTTCAGTAAAATAATGTTGCCAAGTGGAAGAAAAAAACCCAACAATTTTCCCAAGCCACTGAACTTTACTAGGAACATGAGTAAAAACTAAGTCATGAAAAAAAAGTCATGAAAAAATTTGGTGGACTACCAAATGCCAAGCAATGTAAGAATTTTATCAGTATCTGTGTGCTCTACAGTGTGATAAAATCCACAAGACAAGAGAATTTCTGAAGCAGGCACTTCCAAAATCTAACAGAATTTTAGTTTGGATCTAAGTTAAATACCTCAAGTAATTATTCTGTAATTCTGAGCTGCTATTGATTAGCAGCATTCTTAGCACCCTTATGTGTATGTAATGAAGTAAAAAGATGAAAATGTAAACAAATACAAAGGTAACAACATCAAATAGAGAGGCTGTATTATATTATTGGAATATAAGAGGTTTTCTTAAAATGCAATTCAGAATGAGCCAGTTTCTGGGTTCTTTTAAGGTCTAACAAGAGATATGTCTTGCAGATACACAGTCAAAGAAGCAAAGACAGAAGTAACATGTGATGGCTTCACAGCTTCCAGGAAGTCTTTCTAAGGAAGTTAGAGGTTTACAGAGTTTCCAGAAGTTTTAGGAGGTGCTTGTCAGCCTTTTAAGTATTTTTATGTGTCATCTTTAGTAGTATGTTTGTGACTGTGGTTGATCAATGGAGGTAGCATAGATCCTTCTCTTGTAATTATTATCCATCATATCTTTTCCTCCTGTGAGGTCCTGATAGACTGGCACAGTTTAAAAGCAAGATATACTTTTATGAGTATATAAGCCTTGAAAATCATGTAGTGTTTCAGGTCCTGCAAATCTTAAGACATTGTTTTGGAAGAGCTTTTCTTGTTGGATTTTCCTTATCTATTGAGTTAATGATTTGAAAGTGAATGGGGAAAACTGCCTAGTGTGTTCAGGATAAAGGAGATGCTTGTTTCCTCTCCAAGTCTTTAAAATAACTTGGTATTTTTACATTACAGCGCAGTATTTTATTTGCATCCAATTCTCCCTTCACTGCTTTCTTATGCCACTGTTTAAATTTACAATGTGAGATACACCTTGTTGTTTTTCTACATTTTTGTATTATCTACTCTTCTTTTGGGCACACATTCTTTGTTTGGGGTCCTCTATATACTCTTTTTTTTTTCCTCCATATCATTTGTCCTTGGAATACCTTATTTTCCTCTCAATTTTCCTAAGACAACCTGAAAACCTCAGGATTCTAAGATTTTAGCTGAGCTTGGTAACAGTCAATGAAGCTGAAGTTATGCAAATTGAATTTGATGTTGATTTTGTTGTTATTATTCAATTATTTGATTGAGATATTTAGCCTTTCTTTTCATCACTTCAGTTCTTACTTTTCTGTAGAGACAATAACTTCTTGGACAGGATTTGCCTATGATCACAGAATGCACCTGTGTAACCTTGAATAGGATAGGATGAGACTACAACTCTTCATTTGCTTTCTATCACATAATCTCATTTTCCCTGTGTATGTTCCTCCTTGTTCTCCTGACAAGCTCCAGAGACTGTCCATATCTTCCTGACATTCGGCTTCCTTCCCACATCTTTACAATGTTTCTTGTATACTCTCTTCTTTCAACATGAATCCTCCTCCCTCTCTTCATGTCTGTCACCTTCAGAAGAGCACTTCAGTGTTTGTATTGATTATAGTCAGACTCAGTTTGCATAACACAGTGGTTATCTAGCCAATGTTCAACAATTCTGTCAGTCTGAATTATCTAATTTTTCCTTATCACTCACATATAAATAGTTATTCTTTAGAGAAATCTAAGAAGCATACATGTATTGTTCAATCTTTTAAGGACACTTATTTTGGAGGTTATAAAATGCAGAGCTAAAACTCACGTCCCCTTCTCAGAACTGGTCACTGACAGTCTGACTTGTCACTTCTCTTCTACCCCTTTTGCTCCATCTGTGCAAAGCAGATCAGTCTGTCTCCCTGATGGCAGCCTGTTGTAGTTTATTTCCTGCAATTCCTGCTCCTTACAGATACATTTACTATGCATTTGCCACAATGCACTATGGCTACTTGCTTAATGCCAGAAAAATCAAAACAGACTGCAGGCAGAAACAAATCTCAGAAGCTAGTGATCACCCAGAGAACCTGTTGTTAAGAAGAAATGTTCTTTGCCTCTAAGCTAGTGGTGTGTGCTGTGTCCAGAAGGGAAAATGTAATTGGGATGAATGTAATGGTCATACTGAGCAACGATATGTTCATTTTGGTATTATGCAGTTAATTCTCTGCTATAAAAGGGCACCTTTTTCTATGAAAGCATTAGCTAGGACTGGTGAGCATCATTGTCTCTTAAAGGCCATTAGATGTGAAGCATTAAAAGGTGTCTATGCTCTCTCTGTAACAATGCACAATGGGATAATGAGGCTAGCTCACAATAATAAAACCTTGCTCTCCACTATATTAAAATGAATGGTTTTATGTGATAAACATATCAAATACCCACACCAAGTTTGATGGATAATTGGCAAATCATGTCACCATTCAAAAGAAGGTCATCTTTTAAACTCTTGTGTCTCAGCTAGTTTAACTTCATCTCTGCTGTCATTTCAATAATTTCATATTTGCAGTGTTGGCAGTTAAATTTGTCTCTAATAGTCTTTCTCTTTATGGTGCATCAATGAAATGCAATCCCATATGTGACTTCTTATACAATAACTTCTCCATGATGTTTAATTGAAGTAAAGAGAAACTAGTATTAGAAAATTTCCAACTGACCAAGAGTTGATTGCAAGCGTTAGTTATACAGCACAGTAATTTAAAACAGGTCTGTAACTAACAGGGGAAAAGGTGTTGTGTTAGTTTAGCTGTGTTTCCTTTAAAAGAAATTAAATTGAATACATATTTGTAGCCTTGATTCTGGAGGAGGTTTAAATTTAGCATTTGACCCTTTGATTTAGAAATAAAAGTATCTGAAACTTTACCTCTAAGCCAGGAGGTAAGACTGAGTGCATACAAATGTGGACTACCTCATGTGGTTTGGAAGGAAGCCTCACTCTGTGCTACACCCCCTGTGTTTTCAAATTTGAAGAAACCTCTTTGCTGAAGAAAAGTCATATATAAAATTGCTTTTCTAGTAGTTGGAGGTTTTAATTAACCAATCAGTTTAGGAATGGTATCATTAGAAAGATAGAATAGCAAAGAATCTACACTTGAGAAAGCAGTTTCACTGTTCCCCACCTGGTACATTTCCCCAGCTTCAATAAGTTTTATAACACACTTTTAGGTATTAATTAGTTGGATAGTAAAGTAATTGGAAAATTAAACAAAAAGTCACAAAGTTTTAGCCAAAGCTAAAGGAATGTATTTCACTGATGACTGAATGCCAGGCATTTCTGTGCAGAAGATTCCTTCCAATGCTAACTCCTTTATCTAATATATGTTCTGCCTAAAGGAGAAAATGATATACTTTTCCTTTTGTTTATTTTTTTCAAGTACTCCTTCCTTCCTTTTTCTGTTGAATATTTATACTGCTTGGATTAAAAGCTGAAACTTAGAAAGAAGTATGTCTTGTTCCAGATAAAAATTATTGTAATTCACTAGAATTTTGAAGTCTTGAGAGTGTACAGCAGACTATCCTCTAAGCATTTGTGAAGGCCCAGTTGTCTATGCTGTAAAATGTCCTTAGTTCCCCTGAATCCTTTAGTGTGTGCTTCAAGAAAAACAGCCATGGTTATGTATGTAATTGTGATGCTTTGCTCCCTGTGTACTGTAAGAAGGTAAGGAAATCAAATTCAGTCAAACTTTGTCATCTCTTTGTGAACAATGCTATTTGTACAAATTATTGCCTTCTTAGGACAAGGAAATGTTCCCAAACTGGACCATGAGAAGTTATTCAAGATATTTTAAAGTAAAGTCATATGTTCGTGTCAGTACTTTTTCAGAAAAAAAATTCTGTTTTTTTACTAATAAAATATTTCTATTTTCACAAAGGTTCATTTTATGCTGTGACAATGGCACTTAAATCCCTGATTCTATTGTCAGTAAAATAAATTGTGAAATTTAATTATCTACTATAATGGAGTAGTGCATGAAAATTACATATAGTCTGTTTCTTTTTAAAATACAAAGATTTTGTAGTAAATTTTCTACAAGCTGGAATAATAGAAGGTTGGTGGGATAACTGGCATACCCTGGCATAGCCTTGCTTGCACTGGATTGATTGCAAGTGATTTGGTATGTCCTGCTGGTCTAAAGGTAGCTGCACACTGAGCCAACTTGCATGACCCTGCACCCAGGGCACAGATTATTTGCAAATGGGTTAATCTGCTTGCAGATGATGGAAGTTGTCTTTAGGCCTCCAGCCACACAGAGCAGAATGACAAAGAAAAGGGAAAGAAAAACCCTGTCTTGGCTCTGTGGCTCTGACCTGTTCTAGGAAGAGTATGCAAACTCTTGATAAAGAAATAGTGATTTTTCTCTAAGGTCAAAGCAATATGATAGTGACTGCTATCATTAGCTCTGAGCAAAAATGCCCTAGCCTCTAATTTTCAGTCACTTGAAACTTTTCTGAAATTTGCACCCTCTTGACTGAAACCTATTTTTCATCTCTGCTTGAACATTTTTTGCAAGTTGGGTAAAATTAGGAAGGAAAATACACTCTGTAATAAAAAGAGGATGTTTTAAATAGAGAAATTACTGCATTTTGAAAGCTGGTATTTCTTGCAGATATTACTCTTACTGAAGGGAAGAGAAAGGAGATTGGTTTTAATTTGGATAATTTTAGCATTTAAAAAATGATTTTTGAGATATACAACAGATTCCACACCTCTTTCCTATTCTTCCACCAAGTGCACAAGCTAACAAAGCTGATCTATAAGTATGTGTGAGTACCACAAGTTTTAAGTTTGCCACTAAGCTGCACAAGTAGTGGGGCCACATTTGAAACAAGGGTACCTTTGTCCTTTGGAGACTGCAAGAAACTAGTTTGCTTTGAGAACTCATGCACAGCTAATTAGAGGCTGTTATTCTCCATGGAGAACAATGAGCAGCTGTTCACATCTTCTCTTGGGGGGGGGCTACCTATGTTCTATGAGATCTTTTTATTTCTT
Source organism: Chloroceryle amazona (assembly GCA_027560015.1). Classification (NCBI taxonomy): domain Eukaryota; kingdom Metazoa; phylum Chordata; class Aves; order Coraciiformes; family Cerylidae; genus Chloroceryle; species Chloroceryle amazona. The sequence goes on along the minus strand of JANHFX010000424.1, from coordinate 6,626 downwards.
ACGTACAGAAGAATGTGTGATGCCTGAGAGGAGATTAGTATTCCAACACTTGCACTGAAGTGAATGGATAAAGTGTTGGTAGAAATTTAACTGCATTTTCTCTTCTGCTGTGTGTGTTGCACAGAACAGACATAAGATTTCAATAAAACTGGTTTTAACTTGGAAAAAATGCACTTCTGTACCTTTAAGTTATGTGACAAACACTGACATTGCTTGTCTGATGTTGCATTACTTCAAGACTCTACAAATAACCTCTTTAAGAATATGAGGAGGGCTTGTGATTGAACAACCCATGGACAGCTACCTTGGATACAGAGATAATTCCAAGTAGAAGTGGAGAAAAGACTTTGCAGAGTGTCCTCATCTGGGTGCTCCAATGGTGTGGTCTTCATGTTTGATTATAGCCCATTTATTTTTGTATCATTTCTGTTATTATTTTGGAAACATTTCGATTAGAGATAGATTTTGAACTGTACTTCCCATATGAGCTCAGTTTTCATCCTGCTGCCAAGGCCAAACCGAATCAGCCTGATTTTCCCCCTTTTTATTTGACAAATAAAGACTTGCCACAGTGTTCTTCTTTCTGTTCATGGCACCTGATTAGTGACTGTCTGATTTTACTACTAGTACTACAGTGAAGTAAACTCTTATCAGTTCATAAACTTTCACTTTTGAGTGTAATCTTAGCTAGAGTCCGGTCAGGTTCAACTGTCAGTCTGTATTACAGCCTTTAAGGACACGTTACAAAGCATGGTCCTAATACAGCATCTATTCATATAGAATATGGTGGGGAGGACATGGAGTTTACACCATGATGGTTTGATCCGCTATAAGAGAAGTCTAGCCAAACTGCATTACTCTTGAGTACGTATTGACTCATGCTATGTATAAGAGAAATTTTTTGAAAATATTTTTTTAGCAGCATTACTAGACTTCTTGAAGAAATAAAGCTATACCAGTACCTTTTTATTTTTTTCTTCTATTTTTTTTTTCTTCTTTCTAAGAACTGTGAGAATCTCTGGGTTAATTTAAATTGAGAGAGATAATTGGATCTGAATTATTTTGTGACTTTGTGTGAACAGCTGAGCCTGCCTTTTTACTATGGAACTGCCAACATTGTGTTCCCAAGGGAGGCTGGTGAAACATCAAAAGATAGCATGGTGTTTATTTTAGCTGATATTGTTGTGAAAGTATACTGTTAGTCACTTGCTGCACTAAAATGTTGGTGAGGGAGGTATTGGAAAATGTATGAGGAAGTTGGAAGTTCATCTTGAATTTTTGTGAGGATCCTGAAAAGGAGATCATCTGCTGCCCTGGTCCAGTGGCAGCACAAAGATCCTCTGTCCAGCACAGTGATCATGTGCTACTGAGGAGGTGGATGGAGGCAGAGGTTCTTGTCTGTTCATAACCGACCTTGTCTCTTTCCTTCGTGATAAAAGTAATTAATGTGAGAAAATAAACCAAAAGAAACTAAACCATGACTATAAGCATAAAAATCTCTCTCTGTACAAAGTCTTGTGGTAAGCTGAAATAGGTATAGCTGATTTTAGTGAAGGAAAGGTGTCTGGGGAGAATGTATGCAAAGATGAGATTTTGCATTCGTTATTAAAGGTAAATATTTGTAACGGCTAAGTAGGATGTTTTTGTTTTACTTACAAAGTATTTCTTCCATAGACCAAAAATACACCTAGAACCTTGACACGGAATTGTGTTTCTCCAAAAAAGGGAAAGCAGGCCCTTTGTTTCCAAGGGCTCTTGATCCAACCAGATTAGCAAATTAATGCTGTAGCATTCTCAGAGTGACCTTTTCCTGTGATATTAACCCATTTGGATGAATCATCAGTGCCCACAATTGACAGATGCCAGTAACAGGCAAGAACATTACCAGTCTCATGATGTAATGCTGGTCACCTAATGAGTGCACTTGCCAACTGTAAAAGGAACAGCCTTCTGTTGGAGGCATATAATTTTCTGTGGTGATTTTCCTTAAAAAACAGTAGGAGTTGGGAGGGTGGGAGAGGGGGAGCAGGGAGGAGAAGCCTAAGAATTTGAACAATTTATTTTTTTACCTGTTTCACCAATGAGGCAGAAAAAATATTTATTGAGAAGTAATACAACCTTCAATGAGGGTATTGATTTTACAAGAGATGCTGAATGTACCCTTAAGAGGAGCTGGGTAATTAAAAAGAATGGTGCTGCCTATCAAGCCTTCTGAGATACTGGTTGCTTGATCTTCAACTGATTCATATCCCTACATCCTGCTGCTGTACATGTCCCTCTCCTGTGTATACCAGTACTTTTCTCTCCCTCTTCCCCCTTACCTACTCCCTCCTCTGTTACAGCTCCTGCCTCTGTCACTAAGAAGGGAGCTAATCTGAAAACAACATAGGGAACAGTGTGATCAACCACCATGAGAGTCACTTAAACAAATGGATTTGTAAAACTTGATTGTTCTAAGCCTGTCCAAGACAGGACCACGATTTGAATTAAACATAAGGTGGCACCTTTCACTGAATCAATAAGTGCAAATAACATAGCTTGTTTTATTTCCCAGACAAAAAATGGTTCTTAACAGCTTTCTGAAGTCTATGCTTCAGACACCTGCTGCTAAAGTTGTTTGCTTTCCCCGAGAAAATTTTATCTTCTACAGCATTAAACCAGACAAGTATGCAGTCAGCATGCTTGTGCATACTTGGGGCTAGACTTTTCATGGATGTTTGAGAGTCATATTTTGTAATGAACTTTATAACTTTCTACAGACTTCCTTTTAGCAAGTATAAATGACAGGGATGGAGGGTGGAGAGACGAACTGTGAGATTTTTTTCTTATATCCTCACTCAACTAACTTTAGCTAGGTTTTGGAGACAAAGGCGATCATCCCTGTTTCTGAGAAACACATTTGCTGCTTTGCCACAAACCTCTTCTTTGCTTTTCTAATACTAGTTTTTCCTTCAAGATCCTGTTCTCTTGCTATTCTTCTCTGGTGCTGTGCTCTGGTATTTGGGTTGCTGCAGGAACCTTACAGCATGTATTTTGCAATACTTGTTCCCATTTTGCAAATGCGCTGAAGCACACTTGTAATAATGGGTGATTTTTGCAGCTGCCATATGAATGTATTGTAGTCCCACAGACCCTGAGAATAGCTGCTTACAGCGAAATTACATTTCTTGGTTGGTTTGTTCTGAGCACAGAGGAGTTCCCAGGAAAAAATAGATAACCTCTACTTTTACTTTTCTTTAGACTATTCTTCTTCCTAGAGGTAGAAACGTTGGACAAAGTTTCCATGTTTGCTATTTCCACAGTGTGGAAGTCAGCAAGGCTGACTACAATGAAAATTTCCTCCTCTAGGAGCTTTTCTCTTTTCTGCTATTGCTTTCATCCTCTCCAGGCCACCTTCATGCCTTCCCCTTAGTGTCCTACATCAGCAAAATTGCTAGGTACCAACAGTGAGAAGTGATAACCTCCAGTATTAGAGATCATTAGAATTTTATGGGAGTTACTTTCTGTTCCAATATTCCCATACATTACAGATCACTACCACTTTTCAGTGTATTTCTCTGCACACTTAATCAATACTTAAGTAACTAGCTGTATGAGGGAGGAGCAGAATTTCAGACCCTTTATTTTGAAATGCTTTTTCTAAGTCTAAGATGCAGGATGAGGAAGGGAAAATTTGTTTGAATGCATAATCTTTGGGTGCTAATTTACACCGTATGAGGATCTTGGGTGCTACATACTTTCTGATTTTTAAGTTTGTGTCTTAGAGAACCTCTGCAGCTGTGCATTAAAGCTGTTGTATGGACAGCAGGCAAACTGCATATATTAACATGTTGTTGTTAAATCTAAACCATTTTATCTGTAGAAGTGCTTAAGGGGAAAGAAAACATCCCAAATCTATTCCAAATTGAGTCTTTATGGCACAATGAAAACAAAAAGTAAAAACCTGACAAACTGAACATGTTTTTTATTGTTATTAAAAAGAATACGGATATGGACTGACAGCTTGTAAACTAAGATGCGACTTGATCTGATTTCAAATGGCCACAATGTTGTATTATCCTCAAAACAACCCATGGAAATAATAATGTTTTGTTAAATGATTCAATACTCGGGAGTTTGATTTGTCTTCTTAGTAAAAGGAGATTATGTTTCAGAAGAAAGTTTTGGATTTTCATGTGGATACCCTTTGAATTAGCTATTAAAAGCAGAAGAAAACAAGCTGTGTCTCAGCAGCTGTGCTGCTGAGCCCACATTCTCATGTAAGCACTTCATCCTCACAACTGTTTGCTCCTTTTTACCCTGATAGCTCAGTCTCTCCAACCTTCCCCCTGTTTGCTCTTCTATGCTATTTACTTTTCTATCCCCATCTTTCTTTCTCTACATCCTTTGATATGGTTAACCGAGGGCTTACTTGGGTATTTTGGAAGAGGTGCAGTTTATCAGAGGTGCAACAGTTTTATTTTTAAACAACTGCCTTTTTGCAAACATCCCTCCTATCCTTGCTACCAGTGGTTTAATCAACACTAAGGGCAATAAAGCTTTTTATTTACATTGGACTGACACTTTCTTGAGTGTAATGAGACACATTTTAGCAGCCGTAAGTTTGGATAATTTGTAAAACCCGAAGGGACATTTATTATTCCCTTACCATTAATTATATGTGTATAGAAATATGTGTTAATAGAGGTGGATACATGTATATATGCGATTGTAAAACTAAACAAGACGTAAACAAAAATCAACAGAATGATTCAGTAGTAAATGAATAACCTAAGGAAAGAGATTATTTTTATATAAAAAGCCCCACATCAATTTGATATATGTGTTGCCCTGGCAGTGGAGTGAGCCGGGAGCTGATATTACTTCTCAGCAAGTGATACTAGGCATCTCTGCTGGTTCCCAAGCCTACAACTGTGTACAGAGATTAGACAGGAGGTACTTAAGTAACAGCTACCACCAAATGAGTGAATAACTGTAGAGTAAAGCTAAGTGCTTAATTTTTGACAGAAAAGCAACATCTCCTTAAACAGTATGTCTGTCATTCCACAGATATAAGCACTACTTTGCATAAATACTCTAGTTTAGCTCACTAAATCATGTTTTGCAAGTATTCTTTACCAGCCCTTAAAACAAATTGTTTATAAATGTAGCAGTGGAAAACCTGCATCCATTAGCTTTATCTGCTTTAAATGGTTTTTACTGCATTTCTACCTGCTTTGCTTGGGGAATTGTTGCTGGCTAGGGCCTGGCGGCCGGAAGATATCGCGATGTACGGGAAGCTAGGACCCCTCTCCTGACAGCCTGA
>JANHFX010000423.1:0-10748 GCA_027560015.1 Chloroceryle amazona | reverse complement strand
GCTCCTCTGGCCCCGCTCCAGCAGGTCCCTGTCTCTGCTGTGCTGAGGACTCCAGAGCTGCCCCAGCACTGCAGGGGTCTCTCCCCAGAGCAGAGCCCTGGGAGCAGAGGGACCAAAAGAAATGTCACCTTTGAAGTTTGGAGGGATAACCCTTTTGTGTTGAGCCCTCACAGCAATTTTGCTTTGAGTGCATCTTTGGAAATGTGCTAAAAGTGCTGAAGTTCTGATGTTGTTCGGTTGAGGGATGAGGGGGAGGGCAGGGGGAGTCCACGTGGTGTCAAACAGGAAGCGTGAGGTGGTTCCAAGTGACCTCCTGGAAGCATCCCTCTGCTCTGTGAATGCTCTTGGTCTGCTGAAGGCTGTCATTGGGAAAGGGGCTGCTCTCTCCAGAGTGACCTGTCCTGCCACGTTTCGTGTGACAGAAACGCTGTGGCTGCTCTTTGTGCTGTCTTTCAACAGTTCTGGTGGTTGTTTGGCCACTAAAATTCACATCACCGCCCAACAAACTGTGCTCTTAGTAACTTCAGAGCAAAGCCTGGACAGTAAGACAGTTGAATATATATTGGCTTTACTTTCCTTCCTGACTTGTACTCTTCAAGCTCTGCTGAATTCTCCACATGTTCCAGAAACGATCAAATTGCCTCAAAGTGAAGCGTTCCTTTCCAGCTCTACCAGTGAAGATATTTGCATTTTAAGTCCTAAATTACAAAACTTAACTCTCTGCTCGTACTCGGTGCGTGTTGGGACAAAAATAAGATAGAGGAAGAGCTGAAAGAAACCGTTTGCATCACTCGAGGCCCGGTGGGAGCTGAGGGTCAGGATCGCTCTGAGAATTAATCAGTTCACTGGAGAATAGGATAGAACAAGGAAATGATGGTAGTGCAATAAGTTTTGGGTTTTTTTATTCTTAATTAGTAGCAGAAACTTTAAAAATAAAAAGAGAGCGAGGGAGAGCCTGGGAGCAGAAGTGGCCTGAGGGGGAAATGACCAAGACCAGCTTAGAAATGCTGAGAGTGGTGGGTTGAGGGTTCTAAAGAGAGAATGCCAGGCCTGTGGAGAAGTGACTGTAATCACAAATCTTCAAGCGGCTCTTGGTTATTTTTATTTCTGGTCATTTTTAAGAAGCCAAAACATCACAGAAATCTGCCCAGGCAAACTTTTGGTCCCTGCTGTGCCCTGGTGCAATAATTATAATGCCAAAACAGCTGATGGGTCACGTCTCCAGCCCCGCGCACTGTTCTGACTTGCTACCTACATTCCATGTTTAGCTTTGAGTGCTCAGATGGTGCAAGCAACGTGAGCTCGCGGCGCCCGAGGACATGCAGCCAGGCAACTCGTCCTTCCCTCCGCGCCTTCCCTTTCTTCTTCTCCCCTTCTGTCCCATCCCATCCCATCAAGGTGATGCATTTTACAGTAAATCCTTGATCTCTGGAGGGGTCCGACTGCCCGGGCAGGAGCATCTGCATCGTTCCCACTGCGCCGTGTGTTAAATGCAAGGGCCCAAGGTTTGTAAATACTGGTTTGAAAGTAGCCGAGGACTCCAGGTGAGCTGCCTGTCCTGCTCACCGGTGACTCTGGAGCTGCAGTTGGCACATGCGGTGGTGGCACGTGGTGCCGGACGGGTTCAGTGTCGTTAGGGATGTGACTTAATGAAGCATGAGTTGTATTGGCGGGGGTCAGTTTGGGCTTTGTGCGTGGGGAAAGGGTCACTTACAGTGTTTACAAACAAACAGAAGAGTTGAAAAAGATGCTTAATTCAGCTGTATAAAGACTGAGGGAGGCGGGCGGGGGGGGAGGGAGGTGGGGAGGTATTTGGGGCTTGTGTTTGTTTTGTGCTTAGCACTGTGCAAAAGGTACAGCCGGTCCTCGATCGAGGGAAAATTGGATAGGTAAGCAGAAAATGACTGCCTGGGACTGCTCTTGCTCTCTTGCTCCTCTCTTCCAGGGATGCTGTGGGAGAGGTGCAGACATTTTGAGCATAGTATTTTCTTTTATTCTGAACTTAACTGTCCCTGGGTTTAATTGGAGAGGTGAACTTTCAAATGATAGGAGTGTTCTTCAGGGCAGAGGGAGTGCAAGTGAGCTCTGAGCTGGAGAGATGGGAGCAAGGGGGGAGAAGGAGGGGGGAGCCTGGAGATGGAGCCGGCTGTGGGTTTGTTCCACTACATCTTTTCATCTTTCCTCAGTACTGCGGCACCGCGGGAGTAGAGTTACCGACAACATTCTTGCTCAGGTCTCTCATCCCTCACTCAAATAGAGGGTGTAATTTGACGATGTCTCAGCTCCCCTGCGTGAAGGCTGTTGATGAAACTCTGTGTGCATGATTTTAAGTGAAAAACAGCAAAAAAAAACCAAAACAACACAACCCAAACAAGTGCAAATCCCAAACCAGATCAGTTCTGTGATCTCGGATCACCGAGGGGTTGTTCAGACACTGGGACTGGCACTGGCACGAGGCCGGAGGGGGAACTTGTGGCCGGAGCTGCAGGGTGAAGTGAGGACTGGCAGTCTGTCCTTCTGAATGACAGCCGTGCCTCACATCAGGGTAAATTGGGCTGTACATTGCAGGCTGAGGCAGAGCAGAATGGATTAAAAACAGGTTTTCTAGCCTTGAGTTTCCTCACAACTGCAATTTTGCATCAGCTGGTGGGGGTACGAGTATTTCTACATCTCGGCTGCCGTGGAGCACGAGAAGACATCTTCTCACAGGATGGTTCTCGCCCTCAGCATTCCCTGAAGTTCTCCTTATTCAAACTGCTGTGTCCACAACTTTCACAAATAGATTTTGAGTCTGGATTTTTATCTCCTCCTCCTCCATCCCTATCAGCTGTTATCGGCCGCAAACAGGTTAACAGTGGGGCCTGCCGGGCTGCTTAATGGGTGGCCACCCGGCTGCTGCCTTTGGGCTGATGCAGATCATTTCTATTGGCCAAGGTTATCTCCCCGCTGACCTTGTAGCCAGAACTCAGCCTCTCTGGTGGCTTCTGAAAGAATTCGTAGAGGCAGGAATATCCTTCCTGGTTTTGTGAAAGCTGTGTTGTATTTTCATCACTGCTCTGAACGAGGAGAGAGAGCGCCTTGATGTTAAGTTTGCAAATCCGGAGAAAGCCGTGGTTTGGAGATTCCTTTCTTCTAAAAGCTGCTCTGGAGACTTCCCCAATTTAGCGTGGCAAGAGCCTGCTGCGGTACCAGAGCTCAGCTTTAAAAGCCCACTTTTGCTACTGTACTTCCTGGGTCGTTTGCTCAGTGAGCACTGATAGCTTGCTGTACGGGATGCACGGCATCTGATTTCTTCCTCTCCGTAGCCTTTCACTCCAGAACGTCCCTTCCCCTGGTTGCAGTCGGTTGGGTTTACTGGATGGAACACCTTTGCATGCTGTTGGGATGAAGAGGGACTTGTGTGAGCTGCGCAGCGGGATGAGGCACAGGGATTAATGGGGGCAGTGGGGAGAGGGGAGGGAGGAGTCGGGTGGGTGTTGTATTTTTTTCTTTCGAGAGGCATCAGGCTCCTCCCGTAGCGAGGGAAAGCACAGTACATCGAACCTAAAGACCTTTAAAGTGCATGCTGAAATGGATGCTGGGAAGATACAGTACAGTGCTTGGGCACCACTCCAAGGCTCCCAAGGCAAGTAATATTTAAACAAGCTGAACAGCCCCTTTAGGCAAGCAGCAGGAAATCCAGCGCTGAGCTTTGTGTTGTTGCATGGTCAGCAGAAGATAAAAGCTCAGGCTCTGCAGCTGGGGTTCCCTCCTATCACTGGATGGCAAACTGTTAAGAAGAGATAAAAGGAGAGAAAAGAACAGGGGCTCGTCTTATTGAAAAGCATTCCTTCATATTTTTTAAGCTGTAGAAGTACTTTGAAAGAGGCTTGGCCTGATGTAAAAGTCGGAGGCAGCGCCGTCGGCAGCTCTGCTGCACGTTGGAGCGCTTACATCAGTCGGCAGGCGAAAGGTGAACTCATCCCCCTGCTTCCCCGGGGATCAATGTTTAACGTGGGTAGGATTGCGATGCCCATGGGTGCCTCGCGGCGGGCAGGAGCTTCCCAGAACTCTCTTAGGGGCAGTGCCTGGAGTGGTGGGGCTGCAACTGACTGCGGGCTTTGCTCTGAAATGCAGCCACCGTCCAGCCTCATCCAGCCACATCCAGGTCCCCTTTCTGCAGCCGATCCTCAGTTAGCGACTATTTTAGCAGCACGGAAGAGAACGTAAATGAATGAGATTGCTCATTCAAGTCAGCTAATCATTATTTACTGTATTCCTCCCCTCTGTCCCTCTTTTTATTTTTCCTGCATCTCAGCACTGGTGTCTTGGGAAAGAAAATGGTTTGGAGCATTTGTTACCAATTTAGCAGCAAGTACGTGCTCAAATTTGGGATTTCTGAGATCTGTGTGTGCCATATGGAGGCAAAATGTAATATTTACTAGTTCCAGTAGAAGGGAACAAACACAAATTTGCTGTTCTTCAGATAGTGTTTCTTTAATCTAGTGGGATTTACATTTGTGCAGCCTTTTTGTTTTGGTAAGACGGTTAACTGTCCTCCCTGGGGTGCCTAATTGCTTATCATGAACTAATCAGTCCCCTGGGTATATGAAGGGATGAAACACTGCCAAGATGGAGCCTGTGACTTCCCCCAGAGGTGTGATAACCCTCCCAATTACCGAACCCTTTGGGGAGCTTGCTCACTGCTGTTTTAAAGACCTCGTTACTTCAGAAATTATCCACAGTTACCGATTTGGGGGAAGTTTTAAAGGCGTATATTTGCTGAGGGAGCTTTGAGCTTGTCAGCTTTTGTATTTTTTAAGGTCAAATCTGCATTGAATAACGTTTCAGGTTTGGTGTGAAATAGGCTCAACATGTTGCTGCTGCCACTTTGGCTTGTCCAAGTACCTACCTCTGCGCTGTGCCAGAGCCTCGCAGATGAGGAGACGGCCGCTTTCTGTCTGCGCCTCTCGCTAAAAGGAGGGATGGTGAAATCTTCCAGCTTCAGAAACCCAATTTGAACTGGAAATGAAGGAACGAGTGAAACAAATCCAGTGCTGACTCTCATCTGATGTTTGGTAGAACGATAGCTGCACGTGGTTGTGTGTGAAATGAGTGGGTAGATTAAGGGAAGTTTTTCACCTTACGGTGAAAAAATAATTTATTTAGCTGGTGGTTTTACTTGCTTTCTACCTTTTAGTTTCTTGTTTAAACTCATTCAAATACACACTTGTCTGCTCTACAGGTGAGCCAGCTCTTGATTTCTTGAGTTCTTTTCTTTTTATATTGAACAGTTGAGCTCCATAAGGTGCATAAAGCTTAGTAGCAAACAATAATGTCTGAACTGGAAGTGGAAAACAGCTCCTGCTATTTAGTACCTGAGTGAAAGTGTGAGTTCTGGTGCTGAGGTTTTCTTTCTCCTTTACTTTTCCTCTGAATGCACATCATTTGTATAGGAAGTTTGGAGGCTGGGATCAGTCAGCTGGGTAGAAATACAGTTTGTTCCTTCAAGGAGTTGTAACCTAATGAAAAGATAGTATCAGATTATTTGTGTGTGTGTGTGGCTCTTTTAATAAAAACAAAACAAAACAACAAACTTCAGATCTTGTTTAACACGTCATAATGGATTCTAAGTGACCTCAGCAAGATGAATTGGAATATGTATATTGCCACAGTATCTGCTGGCTTAAAGCTGCAAAGCAGGGAGATTTCATTTCTAGAATTAAAATGAAAGTGGCCGAGAAAATGTTCACGTGCAAATGTCACTCCTCCAAAGTACCAATTTCACCAGTTGACAGGTCTGATGCTGATAGTTGAGTGTTCCTTTGCTTCGTGTGCCTGTAGGAAAGCATTTATTTAGTTGAGGTTCCACTAGCAAAGCTTGGGGTAGGGGTGCACAGGCCTCTGGTCGATATTTTGCTCCTGTTGCTTTTTCTCAGTGGTGAACACTCTTCAACTACACCTTTGGGTTGAACCTGTCCGTAACCCACACCGGCTTGTTTGAGCCTTGTGTTTGGGCATCTTACACGTCAATGGGAGTCAGCAGAAGGAAATGATTTTCCCTTTTCATACGCGCGTGGTGGGAAGAATTGTCTGTATCATCTGGTTGATGGCACTGCGTGAAGCACTAGCGGTGGAATTGTTTTTCTGGAAGAGGAGGGTGGTTTTGGACTAGCAGCAGACGTTTTTGGCTGAAGGAATAGCAGCTTGAAACTTATTGGAGAAACCTGTTCACAATTTTGTCTTGTTTCTTTTTTTTTTTTTTGTTTTGTTTTTGTTTTGTTTTGTTTTGTTTTTCCCCAGCGTTCCTGAAATAAACTTCCTGCAATTCTTTGCAGTGTGCAGGTGTCCAGACTCCCCTTTACCCATGGTCGCCTGTGCAGCCCGTCGGGTGACTGAAGGCTGTACCTAAAATTCCGCCGGCAGTGCAGCACACTGCAGTGATGGTGCTGTAGTTACGGTGGACACCTTGTGCAGACAGCTACAGGCCGTAGCATCCCCTCCTAGTCCGAACAACCGAGTGTTGCCTTCCAGGAGTCGACACGTGTGGAGGACTGTCTGGAGTAGAAAAAGGAAAGCTGCAGAGATTGTAAGCTGCCGCTTGGTCCGTGTGGCTGTTGTGCCGAGGAGCATCAAAACTTTGCCGGATGGATCCGACGGCTCGTTGCAGAGTAGAGGGTCAGTCTTGCTCGTTATTTGCAGTTATTAACCTCGGTGGATTTATTTTTTTTCTGTCGTTTGCTTTGTTTTTATGTTTCATTTTTTTTTTCTGCGTGCATAAGAGGATTGTGGCCTTGCAACCAGAATGCTCATATTCAGGAAACTTAAGGCTGTTCCTACTGAAGGGCTTTGAAGATCAGCAGGCATTTCCTCCAGGGTTTACAGCATTGTTGGAGGAGCCAGTTGCTGCTGAAGTCTTCAGGCCTATCCACCCGACTTTGGTCATTTCTTACCTCACCAGCACGTGGATTACGCTGTTTGCAGACTGTCTAAGCTCCACGATGACCTCCATGGATTCCTCATGAGCTTTTACAAGGCTGGGCCTGTGTACTTTGTAAAATCCTTTAGAAATGCCTGCTAGGCTTTTAAAGTCCCAGAGCAAAGGCTGTTCTCCAGGGAACTTGGAAGGTCAGCAGCTGGATGTGGTTGTGGATGAAGGGAGATTTCTCTGTCTGTGTGTGTGCAGTTCTTATTTTGAAAACACATCTTTTTTTTTCAAGTCAGAGATATGTCATTTCTGAAAAGGCTTCTTGTGCTCATCTGATAAAGCTGAAGGACTTTTGAATTCCATAAGGAATCATTGAACTGGATGCCCATGCCCCCCCTTTTTTTTCCTTTTTTTTTTTTTACATGCATGTTGCAGTCTATGAAAATCAACAGATGCTGTTTCATTTTGTCAGGGTGCAGGAAGCACCTCCCACAGGTTCGTTTCACTCTGTGTGCTTCAAAATAGAAAGAAACCTCCTACCGGAGAATAACCATCGGTGTTTAAAATTTTCCTGGTGGCTTTCCTGTGAGGATCTCAAACTTGGCGAGGCTTGCCAGCACCATCTACTGCTGTAATTAATTTGCCTAACTAAACTGAGAAAGAAACTCTTGTGTTTCAGAATTTAGAGCTCCGCAAACAACCCCAAAGGCTGCCTGCCCGGCTGGTATAAGCTGGTGGGTGTGCTCACAAGACTGTGGCAACCTGTTGATCAGGGATGAGAGAGACATTTTTCTCAAGGCTGGGTTCTCTCTTCAACTGGAGGAAGCAATAAACCTCTGTTTGAGGGGTTTGTGCTACTCTGGCACATATATATATATCTCCAGAGTAACCCCAGGTAAAATTAAACAGCTAGCTTCTATCTCTTAACTTTGGTTCAAAATAACAGGGGAGTGGGAACCAATGGTCATCTATGCTTAAAAGCACACAGAGGTGATGTAAATGTTGTGTGTCTCTTCCTGGTCCTCAGCAGATTGTAGGAGACTGTTGATTTGAAACCTGTTTGTGCCTCAGACGGCGGATGGGAGGGCGAGGGTTGTGCAGCACGCTGCTGAGTCCCTTTGCTCCTGCACATCTCTCTCTCCTGCCTGGGGCATGTCATTTCCCCCTCTTAAAATTTCAAGCTAAAAGTCATAATTAAAAAAATCTATTTTGGGGGCTGTGTGTGTGTTTTCAAACGAGTTAAATGATCTTGATTATAGATTTTGTTGTTGTTGTTTGGCGAGTGTGATAGGGGGAACAGTTCCTGTGCTGACCAGAAACAGAAGACAGGAAGATAATGATGTTAACAAGGTGGGGGAGAAAAGGAGGTGTTTGTTTAGAAAGAGCCTAGTCACTAAAGCCTGTGGAGCAGAGGAACCCTGCTGATAACACAGATGAAATACTCTGCCTCTTGCCTAACTTGAGAGGAGTGGAGCTTTGTAATAAATGGCTGCCATGTGGCAGCTGTCTCCCAGCTTCGTGAGCCTGGCGGTAGTTAATCCTGTCAGCAAGTCATGGTCCCTGGAAAAGAGCAGCGAGGAGAGCTGCAAACTCTTGAATCCTTCTCGCTGCAAAATATTTGCATGGTGAAGCTCTCTCTGCTTAAAACGAGTTTGCTAATTTGGCGGAGGTTCTCATCTTTAAGTGGCGTTGAAGTGCAGCTGGTTGGCTTGTAAGGAAAAACGTTAGAAACGTGCTGAGATGTTGCGATTCTTTTTCCCTTTTTAAAAAAAGAAACAAGCCATTTTAGTTCTGGGAGGTGTGTGTTCCAGGGTACAAGACGTGCCGTGTAAAGAAGGGACGCTCTGTGTTGCGATCCCTGTGCGTTATGAAATTACAGGTTGAGCATTTGAGATCATGATTATCCTCAAATCTTGAGGCTTTAAAATTAATCTGTTCAATTTGCTTTTTGCATTTTGTTGAGCATCTAACGTTTCCGTGCTTTCTCCACAAGCTGGAAAACAAAAACTTTGACTTAAAAAAAGAACAAACCAAACCAAAAGTCCGAGATTTTTGTGCAGTAATGCAACACCATCAGGATTTTTACAGGGCTACCACCAGGAATTGAGTTTTAATCCCTGTAATTTCTACTCTTCCTCTCTTCCTTTTCTCTCTTCATGCATCTTTTGACTGTGTTATCTTGTGAGGCGTAGAGCGCTTTGGCCAGCCCGGCACGGTTCTCCGAGCAGCCAGCACGCTGGCCAAGGATGTGCTGGGGGCTGTGCGGTGAGCGAGCCGATGCTCTCCCCCTTGTCCTTGCCCGTGGAAGGAAATGTGCTCGCATGTGGATGCAGTTACAGTGGTGAAACGCCACGTGGGACATAGCTACTCCGAAAGGAGAGAGTCTTTTCCTGGGTTAGCTTCCTCTCTTGCCAGACTGTTTTTTTTCTAAAACTACCCGTGCATTCAGACCTTCTGTCAAGCTCCTTTTAAATCTGTCCTGGAGGAAGGATCGCAACCAGGGCACCGCATAGAAAGCAGGGCACTAGAACAGGAGATCTTCTGTATCTTCCTTCATCCTGCCTCTCTAATCCCTGCTGAACCCATCCTGCTGCCACACACAGCTCTGGCTAGGTGTGAGGAGCAAGCATGAGCAAATGTTTGCTCATTTCTTCCTCCGGAGACCTGCTTTAAAGCTTTGCCTTGAATCCTGGGTCCGAAATGGCCCTTGGCTGAGCTTCTGGCCATCAGGGCGAGGGACAGGGATGGGGACAGGCCCTCCCTCCCTGCCTCCCCGACAGCTGCAGGCGCCAATTGCCAGCGAGCAGCCTGGCCGCATGGTTTTGTGGCTTTTCTTCCTCTCGTTGTTACTGTTCCTCCTTGTTTCTGTGATGCTGTGTGGAGGAACAACCGGACGGATTGTCTCCTCTCAGGGTGGGTGCCTGGGCATCTGCATAGCCAGTTGGTATGGCACAGGACCCCCTGTTTTTTTTAGTGACACCAGGGGCTATTGATGGCAGGCTGGGGCTGTGCTGCTGCTGCACAGATGCTTGCTCTTGGCCCACCTTAAAAGGACAAGATATCCCGTGGTTTAGACTGGCCATATATCGTCGGGGATGTCAGCATCTCCAGCACAGCTACCCGGCCAGCCCAGCGTCCCTGCAGCCTCTCCTCCTTTGGAGCCGAGGGGAGCTGTAATTCAGACTGCTTGGAGGGGAGGTCGCTTTTCTTCTCCATTACCCCTCAGAAATGTTTTCCATCTGGCTCTCCCAAGTGCAGCCCGTCCAGCTCACCCCTCAGGCTCTTGGACAAGTATCTCTTTCCCTCAGCACGGTGCTTGCTTAGCCATGTAGGTGATGGGACATCAACCTATAGCTTCTTCCCCCGCTGCCCCATGTTTTAAGTTAACTGAGTCTGGCAGAGCAAAGCAAAAAAAAAAAATTCACAGAGCTACATTTTAGATTGTTTCCTCATTTTGCATCTCTCGTCCCCTCTCGCATGTCGGAGGCAGCAGCAGCAGCAGACAAGGTTTTGTCTCCCGGGGCTGTGCTTCCCCAGGTCAGGGTCTCTGGGGCTTCCCTCAGGCAGACGTGTCTCCCCTTCCTCGGCCTCCTCGGTGGGGTGACCTCCATGATGGGCTGCCCACCGGTCCTTGCTTCCGCGTCCCCCTGCCCCTCCGCTCTCCCTCCCCGTCCTCGGCTCCTCTGGGGCCGTGAGGGCAGCGGTGGGTTTGGCAGGCAGCGTGACACCGCTCGCCTCACCCCTTCCCGCCTTCCCCAGTCTCCCCGAACTCGTAGACGATGCAGGCGACCCCCACCGGCAGCTTCCCTGCACTGACACTGGTAGGAGCACGGGGAACGGG
>JANHFX010000422.1:3665-21180 GCA_027560015.1 Chloroceryle amazona | reverse complement strand
GGCCTGTCCCACCCATCCCCGCAGGGTCAGCTTTTCACTTTCTGCACCCCCCAGTGTGGCACACAAGATCCAGCAGTGGCCTTGGTCTGCACACCAACCCTTGGTAGTAACTCTAAACATGGAGTGTTCACACTGTCAACAGCAGACACCGTCTGTGAGAACAGGCTGCTGACTGCAGACAGTGCAGTTAGAAGGACTGAGATGAAAAGTTCAGAATTAGTTCTGTTCTCATTTGAACCAGGACAGACTTTGAAAGGGTATCATCTATGAATCTGATTTCCTAAATCTTTCAAACTCTCCTAGCTCTCCAGCTGTGGCAGAAGTTGTTAATTTATCATATAAATATTTCTGTAATGCACAAAATTAATTAGCAATCCACAAATGCTACTCAAACATTTCTGAGTGGATATCATACTCTGTCTAGATCATACTGCTGAATCACTTATTTCTTTAATTTTAAAATTCCAGAGTTGATACTCTAAATTACAAACATCATGCAAATTCAGAATGTTGTTCAGCCCAGTGTGTAACTCACATTTAAACAGAACTCATATACCTGAAACTTAGTACCAGAGAAGCAGTTTGCCTAAAGACTGCTCATATGAACTAAACTACCTTTTTAAGATATTTTTCTAGTTTTGGATCTATATATGCCACGTATACAACAACAACAAAAAAACTCTGTCACTGTACCAATAGCCTGTGCAGTGAGGATCTGATTGTTAAATGATGTGGAAGAAAAACATTCTGAGATGCACAGTTAAGCTGGAGGATATTATCTACACAGTAAGACCTAAGAGGTCCATTTAAAATAAAAGCTTTTTTTCAGAATTCAGTTTTTTAAATTCTTGTGATAAAACAAAACACTATCAACATCTGAATCTACTGAACAGCAGAATCCAGTGAAACTTCCCAAGTCAAGTCCATAGCATCTACTTGTTTATATTTTACAATTTTCTTCTACATTGTGCAGCCCCTAGAATTGCCCCTTTTGTCAGTAATTAAAGATGTAAGCTTTATACTCTTAAAACAGCTTTTTTTTTCTTAAAAAATGGTGCTGTCTTAATGGACTGTAACAGGTTACAAATAACTAACTTGGGCTTTCTGTTAAAGTAACTGGCCTTTACTACAGTGACACTTCAATCACCATTCCCAAAAGCACACACAGGAGCTGAAGACCGATGTTTATCTGGTGTAGATCTACACCTTTACGAGTGTTCAAATTACCAACTCAGCCAGGTCAAATCATTTAAACTCAAATGTAAGCATCCAGAATTGTATCTATTACTCTTTTGTGATACAACTTCTGTCTTTCATCCCAATGTTTGCTCATGTAGTTTTACCTTTCACATATAACAAGTCTTGAAAACATGAAATGCTGACAGATCGGTGTGACACAAAAGAAACTTTTCTAGTAGTCAGTTTTATCCACTACCCTTTTTTACAGTATCTTCACAAAACATTTCCAATCTTTTCTAAATAGCACTTTAGAATTCTAATGATTTAAAATAACCTAATTTATTGTGCCTCTCACAAAACAACAACTTCATATATGGATTTTTTATCAATATGTGTCTCCAAAAAATGAGCACTGCTGCACAGTATCTGAGAGCTGAACAAAAAGAAGATAACAGAATAAATACTAACTTCAAAAGTCCTGACTATTACTAGCAACCACTCTCCACTTGCTCCTAAGATAGACACTACAAATCCAAATAGCAGGCAGTTATAGAATAACCTCCTTCCGGGAAGTCTCCTTTCAACTTCATTACTTCAAGTATAACTGACCATATTCCTTCCACAAAGTGTTTCTACCTTTATAGCTAGAGACTTCCATGAAGTTCCAGTACCGATGAATTTATAAAAGAAGTTGAGATTACTAGTCATTTAAAGTGGGTATTAAATATTCTTTCCTTGATAATTCATTCAGTGTCTCTTTGTTTTCTCTTATGTGTCCAGCTACTAGACTTCAAAGTCACTCATTCTAAGCAGCTTTGTCAGGGTTTTGGTACCACAACTTTTCAAAAGTATCTTCATTTTGCAAAGAGGTTCACCACACACTAGTTTATTATAAGAAGAAAACCATGAAAACTGTTTGTACTCTCCCTTTATTATTACATCCGGCTTGGTCACTATTGGAAATTCAATCTATTATTGTTGCTAGGAGCCTGTTGCTATGCAACCTAAAAGGGTTATGCAGTGCTTTCAGGCAGAGAAGCATTGAAAACACCACAGGACTCCTCCTATGGCTCTAACCAGTTTATGTAAATAGATTAACACTCTCCTTAGTCAATTCCCAACTCCAGGCATACCCTCAAAAAAAGTTAGAGTGAGAGATTTGAACAATGTAAACGATCCTAAAACCAAAAAAATTATGCAAAGGCAATATATCTGATCTCGACTGCATGCTACAGCAAAGTAAACAGCATTATTTCCTCTGACCACTTCTGTTAGGAAAGTTAAAATCCAGAAACTTTAAAACCCATCAAACTTCAACTTTCAACACCTAGTATAATGAAGTTGCACAACATGCTCTGCGCAGGTATTTTATCATAAACTTTGACAAAAAAATATATAGTAAGTTTCATACTCTGGATCATAAAGCAAGACTTAACAAAAAAAGCCCTAAAAATAGCTTTAAAATGGAAGAATAACACAGTAGTATTTATTCTCTGCATCAAAAGATGTCCAATAGATCCTTAAGACCCTGCAGTCAAACTGAGTTCTTTGTCATCTTTACAGATTAAGCAAGCCAAATTAGACATTTATGTACATCTCTGCAGATTCATTTCTTTCGGCAATATTTTAGCAAATCTGCTGGAGAATGACTAAAACACAACATGCAGAAGACCTGAATATTGTGACTTTCCTTCACTCTTCCTAATAAACTAAGGCTACTGCATCCTGCACCAAAGAAAAGTTGTTCTACAGCACCAGAAATAAGAAAGCTATGTTTCCTCTAGCTTGGTCCTTCAAAGGAATCCATACTACAAGACACTAGCACAGATTGAGTGGCTTACTGATTGAACAGGATGCTGGGAATGTGAAATGAGCTCTAACTGCCTTTTCTTCAGTGGTAGTACACATTTTTGCTTACCCTCCCAAAGTATTTTGTTGATAGCACTTTTTCCAGAGCTTGTATCCCTCTTTTAAATAAGACGGACAGCTAAGTTGGGGGGGGGGGAGTTTCTTTATTAAAGAGTATAAATCTAAGAAAGAAACACACTGTTCCAGAAGTTATTGGAAACACTGAAATTAATTGTTTATACAATTACCATAACAGCAGGTGCCACAAAATGGATTCCAGAAGTCAGAAAAGGACATGCTAGAGTCTGTCCTTCCTTCCTAAAATTCTTTGTACTACTTAGTGGGATAGGTTTTCCACAGGAACCTTGGAAACAAATATGAAGGCTCTTCTGAAAACAGACAGTTGGGGGTAAAACAGCAAACATCATCGGAACACATTCACCAATACAAATGCTTCTAAATAGAACTGAGTTTCAGCACCAGAATTTGTAACTTGCAGAATATTTCTCTAAAGGAAAGCCAAACTTCTCACCTATGTTAGGGTAAGACTCAAAACACAAAGAAGTTGCCTTATCCCCTATACTTGGGGGATTTAGCCTAGTAAAGCTGAATCGCTACTCTAGTAGAGTCCATAACCAAATCCTTTCCATCAACTCCTACAGCCAAACCCATACATCTAAATACTGGCAGCATCAGATCACCACTGCTCATCTACTTTTTATAATTTTGTAAAGAAAAGATCATGGTAATGTTAAGTTACCCTCGTGGTTGTGACCTCAGAGATGACATGCAGCTTGAAAAACATTGAGAGGTATAGCTAGAACAATCTAAGCATGTATGCTGTAAAGCTACCTACTGGTGTTTCATTAAAATCTAGATATTGACTGTCTGAAGTAAGTTTTACAGTCAACATTTTGTCAGATCATGTTAAGTGCTTGTGTGTTGACCAAGGAGACAAGAAGGATTTGAACCAAAGTCAGAGATCCAAAACTATGTCCATCTAGCATTTTTCCTTAAATGAAGGAAAAGTGTAGGTGTGATATTCACCCATCAATGTCACTGAAGCAAATGAAGGCATCAAGGTTTTGTTTACATAAAACAGAATGGGGCCTTGATTTACTGCATGTGGTAAGACACCCTGGCTGTCCGTTAAAAAAAAAAATCTGACCACAATCTGGCCGTAATGAGCTTAAGGCCTCCCCCATCCTTTATTATAGAAGATATCTCACCTGTAGGACTGGCCATTCAACAAAGCTGTGCAAGCTGAATGTTCCCTTGGTAAGTATCAAATCAGCTCTTTGAGAGACAGTTTCACATTACCACATTGATTTAAGAAGGTAATGTTGTATCCCATAACTCTAGAACCCCTATTATTTGGTTATAATTACTACCATCACAATTATACCAGGAAAAAATGCACAAAGAACTGCTTCCCTATGTTTCCTGTTCAGACAAAAAAAAAAAAAAAAAAAGAAAGATACTGAATGAAATGAAATTGGTAAGCTGTGGCTACTGCTACAAGTTAAAAAAAACAACAACCCTGAATCACTTCAAGTGCTTAAAAAGGTTGTTTCAGCCTTCAGAAATAGTGCCTGGGGGTAGAAATCCTGCAGGAAGTCTTTTCCAGTAGTTTCTTCTAGATGTCAAGTCACTTAATGTAGGTTGACTACATTTTTTCTACATTCACTATACATAAAAAGAGGATAGAAACTTATATACTGTTACCCTGCATACAGATACACTCTTTCGTGCAGCTATACATACACAAATATGCAGCTATACATACAAAACAGCTGCTTCATGTGCATATAATACACATCCAACCATCCAAACTAAGTGGCATTTATGTTGTTACCCATACTTCACATTTTTTAACATATTCTGTTATACCATTGTTTGCATTTCATTTTATCTTAAAAAAAAAAATAAATTCACAACTAGTTCCTCTCACCTGTAAGTAGTTTCAGAATCTTATAAGTTCTCAGCAACCCTGAGAATAAGGTACAGGAAAAAGAAATGGTATCTGCCTGTATGTATTTAAATACATACGTATTTAACAATACTTAAAACCCAACTACTTCAATACTGTTTTAGTAAAAACACAAATTCCAGCAATAATTTAAATGTGGCATGCCCATGAAACTTCTTTACCAGAAATTGTCAATATCAGGTTTTCAGCTGCGACTCAACTAAACTGCTAAATTTCTCTGGAGATACAATGCACAAATTGCTCACATAATCATCTTCCACATACAGACTACTGACACCATACCCTTAGATCAGTGAGCATGACACCAGCTCAAGTTATGATTTTCTCCCAATCTTCTTTTCTACAAATTTATTAAGGTGTTTAGCCTTAAAGGCAACGATTGAGAATTTTTTCCTGTATCCCCAGCACTCCCACAGATAATACAGAAGCAGTACAAATGAGAAGTGGAAGACAAAGAAAATAATAATGCAGGATAAATAACTGTAAAAGGCCAAGCATGTAAGAGAGTGATCAGTAGAGGAAATGTAAAGTATATGCAAAGGAACAGCCATTAGCTAAGTGTCCTGGCTTGAGTGAGAACAGAACTAATACTGTTCAGTGATTTAACTTTTCAGCTCAGTTCTTCTAATTAACTGCACTGTCTGTAGGCAGCAGCCTGTTCTCACAGGCAGTGTCTGCTGCTGGCAGTGAGAACACCCCATGTTTAGAGTTACTACCAAGGGTTGGTGTGAAGAGCAAGGCCACTGCTGGATCTTGTGTAGCACTGGGGTGTGCAGAAAGTGAAAGGCTGCACCTGCAGGGGAAGTGGACAGGGCAGGTGACCCCAAACTGACCAACAAAGTATTCCAGCCCATAGACGGCATATTCGGTGTAAAGCAGAGGGATCTGGAGGGTCTAAACCTCGCTTGCTTGCTCGCCCTCTTTCTCCCCTCTGGGACAGCTTTGCCAGCTTTTCTCGGCTTGGCTCAGGTCCTCTTTCTGTTCCTTCCTTGGAGCATCCAAGGAGGACTCTGTTTTGCCTTTGATCCCAATCGGTGTGTTACTGAATCTGATACCAGAATCCAGTTCCTGAACACAGCTCCCATCTTCTGCGGGGCCCAGGCTGGGACCCTCAGTGCCTGCTCCACAGCATCAGTGGTGATGGTGATGTAATGACCATCAGGGGGGTTGGGTTCGGTACTGGTTTTGTATATATTTGTACATATTATATTTTTATTTTCATTAAAGCTGTTCTAGTTTCCTTTTCTAATCACTAAGTCTCTCTCCCTTATTCCCTTTCTCTTCCCCTTTGGGGAGGGAGAGGGTTAACTGAGAGTGTCTGTTACTAGTCTAAGGGGTTGCCCTGACCCTAAACCATGACACTGAGATGTAAGGGAAAGCTACAAGTGAAAAGCAGAGAAGATAGCTGGAATTAATGTACACAAATGAATGGTTCTCAACTTTCTGAAAATCTCACCTTTCCTGCTTTAGAGATAAAAAGAAGCAAAAAATACTTTTAGAGACACTGTCCATACATCCTCAGAGTGACTGTAGAACTGGTGCATGAGAAAAAAAGCAGACACATTGCAAGTGAGTCAGAGGTGCGCAAAATGTACAACAATAAAACTATATTTCTCTTATAAACAAGTAAGACTAGATTTTTTTCAGTAAATTGTTTATAATTCTTACTGAAATGCAATAAATCCTTAATATCTTCATTTATCAAAAGTACAGTATTGTGTTCAACTGCATCACTCACCATTTGCAGTAGGTATTAAATTTTCAGGACTACAAGGGCTAAAAATTTCACATTCAGAAATAAGAGACTTCAGGGGACATAAGAACAAGTTCTACAGGGACAGTGAAGTAAAAACTATGCCCTTTTCACTTTGTACATACATGGGTCTGTAAAAATGTATTTGTATCTCTTAGTAAAAATTTTGGTAAAATTTAAATGACAAGGGTTCTCCAATATTATAAGCAATTACATGAAAGGAGATTGTATTCTTTTCACATGTCTGGACATAGGATGACCTTACATAAGACTTGTATATTCTGTAAACGATTAGTAACACAGAAAGCTATTTTTATTTGTTATAGTTCCACTGAAAACTTGAATTTGTCATTACAGTAATTAAAGTCATAGTCTAGGTTATCATCATAATTAATCAAAATAATTGGATCACAGAGTATTAGGGGCTGGAAGGGACCTAAAAAGATAATCTGGTCAAACACCCCTGCCAGAGAAATTTTGGTTAAAATTTTTGATAACTTCTCTGTATGAATAATGCACTCATATATGAAAACACAGTCATAAACCTTTATACATGACAGATTTTAATCTACAGGAACATAAAGGATTGGGAGAATACAGAAAACATCCTTGATAAAACCTGGATCTCTAAACACACATAACATCTCATCCCATTGTAAAAGTGTTCTACACTGAAACAGAATTACCCAATTTGAACATTTCCAACCTTAAAGCTCAATTTTCCTGGACTAAGCAACAGCAAGCTAGTTTATCAATATAGTTAGACTTAAATCTTTAAAAGCTACTGTGGGCGAACTGTTCAAAACTTTGACAAAGAAACACCTCTATGTGGAAAAAAGTGTAGAGAATAATGCCTGTAAAGAATATAATAATAAATTATGATACATTGGAATTAGTCACACAAATTTTGCAAAAGTTAGCCTCTAATTGCCTTGGAGGACTGTACATCTGTTCTCCAGGACAGGTTTTGAAAAACCCAAGCAAGCAGCAGCACCTCCTCCTCAGTCAGACCTACAAGGTGTGTGAGATTGGCTCTGTCATTCAACAAAGGTGGTAGGTATAAATAGGCTTTTAGTAAATGTGAAGTTCATAAATTCAAAGTCATTTAAAAAAAATAAATAAATCCCACAAACCACAACAAAATGCTAACACCACAACAACTCAAGTTTTATTGTAAAATATGCTGGAGCTTCCCCACACATCTCTGATTTCCCCTCCATCACCCCCTTCTCCCTGCATGTCTGGAGATTTACCTGTTCTTGGGTTGCTGGCAAAATAAACAGATACATGTTCTTTTAATTATACACAATCGGCTAAAAGAATGTTTTTAAGTGTCAATTTTTTGTACATTGACATGAAATTGACATGAAGCAGGCTAAAGCACCCCTAGAGAAAGTTAGAGATTAGCAAACAAGAAAGCAAACTGGCTGCTGGCAAAGAAAGAATCATGCAGTCCCTGGAAGCAGAGATCAGTAGCTGTAGGTTGTCCCTAAAACCCAGATGGATCTAAGTCAGCAATGTATGATGTTTAGCAGCCTTGTCACACCCCGCTATCTCAGATAAATTGTTAAATATTAAACCACATGCAAGCTAGACATCCAACAAGGAACAGGAAAAAACAGTGGATATTGAACCACAGAGCTTAAGAACTAAAAATGAGTGGCAAAAACTACTGAAAATAAAATTGTAATTACCAAATACACATAATCAGATATCACTGCCATCAGTGATAATACAATAATGCAGCAAGAAAGGACTAAAACATAAACTGCAAGGAAATAAAAAATTTTGACATAGAAGACTTAAAAGTGTGGTATATACTTTAAGTCCCTGTCTAGGAAAAAGAGAAAGAAAGAAAAAAAAAAAAAGAAAATAAAATGAACAGTCTTTAAGTATGTAAACAAAGAAAACTTTCGAACGAGGATTCACAGAGAAAATACAAAATTTAGTATACATTTACGAAAAGACAGCTCATTTAAAAGTACTGCTTCATGTCCTAAAGTTATCCTTTGTCCTGCCTCATCATCTAAATTTTAAGTATCTCTTTAAAAATCTGCTGCTTTGCTTTGTGTCCGTATATTTAAAGTACAGTAATTGAAAATTAAAGTATAATTTTCTTACTACTATATTACTGTTAGGTCAAAAGGAAATCAATCTTATTCTGGTTTAGTAAAAGAATATGAAAAAAAACAAAACCAAAACACCACAAAAAAACAAAGACAGATGATAACATAATAAAAGTATCCATGTCCTTTGCCATGTAAGTATAGTTGTATGAGGTAACTAATATTTCACTGGTTATCCTTTTTTTTTTTTTTTTTTTTTTTTTTTTTTTAAGAAATACATGTTCATGTTAAAAGCAAATCCAGTGCAGTGACAGCAATGCATTATGTTGGAAGCAATGACAAAAACTCTTACCGTAAGATTATTATTTTACTGAACATGCTTGAAATTCAGTATCACACTGGACAACAATTAAGATACTGCTTTTAACTTTGTTTGCCTTCTTATTGTCTCTTTTCCCAATATGTTAGTCATTTATTCACAGGACACTCATTACCATAAATGTTTGAAAAATACCCTGAAAGATAGTGATTTGAACAAGTCTCATCTTGTATTTCCTGGATAGATATCAATACTTCTAGAATCACAGAATGATAGAATTCTATGAATAGAATCATAGAATTCTATGAATCATAGATTCTATGATTCTAATACTTCTATTTTTATTTCATGTGTGACTCAAACCCAACCGCTGCAACATTTGGATTTAGATTACAGTCATATATTTACAAACACTATTCTGAAATTATTAAATATTCCTTACTTATCACTGTACTTATCTCAGAGAGACAGTTTTCTAAGCTCATAGGCAAGGACTCTAGAAAGGATGTGAAAACATGAAATTGTACAAGAAAGCATGTTCTTGCTAGCTAGGCTTATCAATCACTACTTTCCCTCAAAAGAAAATATGCTGTGATTAAAAAAAAAAGTAATGAATACTGAACAACATACTAGTATAAAGAAATGAAAACCAAAAATAATAGGGCAAATCCATTAATTCTAACAAACAGAATATTACTAATCAAGCTAGTACTGTATAATAGTGAATAGTTAAGAAATTTCTATGTTTACAGTCATTGTGCTTACAATACAAATGCAATATTGAGAATTGCACAACTGGATCTAAAGCATGTTCTTCATTTTCTGGCTTCAAAGGTTACAGAAAATTCCTATCAGAAAGTTTCACATTATCTAATAAAAATCTCAGGTAATAAATAATATTACTTTAAAAGATGGTTTAATGAAACGTAGTGTTCACTGATTTTTATAAATGTTTCATAACATTTATTTCATTAGGCTCCTTCCTACCACACATACTGAGAATCAGAAAATAATTCAACTATAAAGAACATTCAATGACAGTATTTATTAAAGGTATATGTCATGAACATCAGAAACTGAATTATATTTTGAAGTCTTAAAGACTATGTAACATATAATTTCATTGTTTTTCATAATTGCCAAGTAATAGTAAAATGACATTACCAAATAGCTACTGTTAGCTATCTCACAATATGGGAAGATAAAAATCTAAACTATGACCACACCAACACAGAATACAACTTACACAGTTTCTTAAATATGATAAAGATTATTTGATTTTTTCTTTTCATTTGATATCTTTGCTTTGCATGATTTATATCACTTCAATTTTCTTGATATTCATTTTAATCACTGACTTGTAGAAGTCAGACACATTACCCTTACTCAGACAAGTACATCAGAACAGAAGTACTTGAAAAAACTACTGACTATGCAATGATATTAGATCTTTAAGGATATTTCAACCTTCATTGTCCA
Source organism: Chloroceryle amazona (assembly GCA_027560015.1). Classification (NCBI taxonomy): domain Eukaryota; kingdom Metazoa; phylum Chordata; class Aves; order Coraciiformes; family Cerylidae; genus Chloroceryle; species Chloroceryle amazona. The sequence goes on along the minus strand of JANHFX010000422.1, from coordinate 10,546 downwards.
TTCAGTTATTTAGTGCAACTGGAAAAGGTTTTTTTCCCAAAGAAAGCAAATACACTTGGAAATCTTGCATACCTCTTCCTTTGAAATCGTCAAATTTGAGGGAGGCAAGTTTAACAACTTATGGATAAAATAAAAATGCACAGGTTCTGAGTAATCTATTTACTTGTTTGTGTCTTCAACACTGAATTTGATTCAGCTAACCATGAAACATCTGCATATAAGTAACATCATGAAACATCCACATGTAAGGGGCTTACTTTCTAAAACTGTTATAATTTATCACAATTAGTAATATATATGCAAGTCTTTGATTATCTCTCAAGCAGTGTTGAACAAAAGTAAGGCATACATCAATTTTGCTGTGGACATCAGCATCTGAATGCCCCACAGTGATCAAACCTCAGGCAAAACAAACAAAAAATACCAACTCAAATAACAGAACCAGTTCAATCAACAGAAGTATTGACTCCAAAACATTTTTTCTAATTTCACCAATATCAGTTACTGCCACACACACTTCCTTAGACCATTTCTCTTAATCTCCATCATTGATACTTATTTTATATTTGCAGCTATACAACAAAGCAAATACTTTTCTAATTAGACACCTCTTTACACACACTCAGAAATGATCATCCTTTATTCTGAAACCCTCTTCTGGACATAATCCAGTTCTTATAGAAAATAACAAGAGTACCAGCAAGTTAAGAAATATTTTAGCTATCCTCATAAAAAACAAACACCTCAGCTTTCTGGCCATTATATTTGTTGAACAGCACTTACAAATAACCAGGCAGCCTAATATAGAATGTTTCAACACCCTTGAATTGGTCACAACAAAGTAAGAAAATAATCTATTTTATTTAAAAAAATAAAAACCAATAAAAATTGTAAGTTTGCTGTTATTTATAATTTTATTTTCCTCTTTTAATGCAACAAAATAATTAAGAACTGCAATAAAGAGACCCAATAAATACACACAAATAAAAATCCACAGAAAACAACAATACCTGGTTATTCCAGGTATTCAACCAAGGTCTCTCATTCTTGTTTTTCAAATCCCTTTTGTTCATTGTTGCCTTCTGAAGATATCTAACAAATACGTTATCATTCTATTGAAGTTTTTGCTATGGATATTATTTTTGCTTCTGCATGACTCCAGTAAGGTTTCACTGCAAAATATTTTATAAATAAATGCACACTGTCAAGGTCTAGAGCTAGGCTGGCCACCAGACAATTGACAGATGCTCTCTATTAACACCTTTCCCTTCCTATAAGGGAAAAAAAAAGGCAATAAGGGAAAGAGACTTAGCAATTAGGGGAGAGGAAAAAAAAACAACCCCACAAAAAAACCCCCACCACAACAAAATCAAGCTTTAATGAAAATAATAATAAAATTAAATACATACAGATATATACAAAAACAATATCAAACCCAAGTCTCTTGATGGAGATTATGTCACTGTCACCACTGATGATGTGGAGCATATGCAGGGGAAGTAGCAGATGGGAACTGTGTTCAAGAACTGGATTCTGGAAGATACGGATTGGGATTGAAGGCAAAACAGTCCTCCTCGGATGTCAGTGACTGAAGAAGGGAGCTTGACCCTCACAATCCCTCAGTTTTATACCACATATGACATAGATGGGATGGTATACCTTGCTGGTCAGTTTAGGGTCACCTATCCTGTCTGCTCTCCCACACACAGAGCAAGTACAAACAAGAGCCTTTCTGCACACCAATCCTTGGCAGAAACACTAAATATTGAGATTTATCACTGCTAAAAGCAGTGACTGTCTGCAAAAATACGCCACTAACTTCAGAAAGTGCAATTACTTGGAACAGATTTACCTAAAAAGTAAAATCATTGAGAGACTGCCAACCAGAGACCCCAAGGCCTCCTCCACAGCACTGCTTCCCAGTCACTCTGTCCCCAGTCTGCAGTCTACAGACTATTGACTGAGGGCCTGCGAAGACCTAGAGAGCTTCACAGGACTAGTATTCCTCTCCCGTTTGGTTAGTGTACTACTGTAGAAGTAAGCTGCAAAAACGTCTTTTCTTTTTCAATGACCATTTCTGTATTAGATTTTACTAAGTAGCACAAAAATACCATGGTCACAGCAGACGTTTATTGTCAGAAAAGATACATTTTCTAATGCTTGTAAAGTACAGTTAACAGAGTATTTTGAGAAAATATGCTTAATATAGAAATGGCATGAGAAGAGCCAGTGATGTGAAAACCACTAGTTTTAACCATTACCATAACACAAGTAACTCCATTTGACAAGGCTGGGACCACCTAGGCTAGGTGGTGCCCTACTAGAAGATTTGTATTACTATGAAATTATGTGCCACATTTCTTTTGCTCTTCAAGGAAAAACAAACAAACAAACAACAAAACACAAAAGCAAACAGGACACCATACAGCACTAAGTACCCTAAGCATCTTCTGTTCTTTTGGTTTTATAGCATATTTAACCATTTCCATACTAGCATGTTAAATGCTGTGACTAGAGTATTAAGAAACTTCTGAATCGGTACATGAAAGACGAAAGTACTTCATGTAGAAGAAACATAATTTTAAAAACAAATATAACTTTTAGCCAATGAGAGCAGATGATTCAGAGTTCAGAAGCATAGCTATAAACTGAAGTTACAATTGTGATCAGGCAGCTTTGTTTATGAGATGGCACTACTACTTTTATTAGAGTACTTAACATATCAATCAAAATCATGATCCCTGCTATTAACACCCAGTTACATGTTCAAGACATATTTAATGGCCATAGCCTGCTACTGCCCATCCTATTTGACAAACTTCAGAACAAGTACTTCAGCATTTCTGATGAAAACTCCCAAACATACATCCCTTCCCTTTATCATAGATGACCAAAATATAACTTCCAATTTCCTATCTGCCAGATACATTTTGTTTTTTGCCTTGGATATTATATCTTTTCCTATAATGTAAAATGTAGGAAAGAAAACATATACTTTTATTAAAAGTATGAGTTATTTTCAGCACCCTTAAAAAAATGACTGCTGGCTCTAGCTTAACCTTGGCTATAGATGGTCAGCCTGTTCATGTTGAGCTTTCAAGAAATTCACCTATTGTCTGAAGAGTTGCAGTGCTTGGATCATAACATGTAACCAACAGCACAACTATACCGACAAAAGAAGTTTTGAGTATCCCAAGTATATAACTCTGCTGAGGGAACAAACCATTAAATGCTGCTGAGATTTACAGCAATGAGTTGCTCCAGGTCCCAATCATATAACCTAGTATGTCATCCAGAAATCAAATAGCAGGAACCCCTAAAAGGCAGTATTCCTCATGAAAAGTAATCCTAAAAATCCCTTTCATCTCCGTTTCCTTAAATGTGTTTGCGATACACAAAATGTGACTTGGGGCCACATAAAGAATAGGTTCATGAGGCCGCATAAAGAATATGTCCACTAGGTCATGAAAGCTGGTCACTGCACTGAAGTCATGATCCTGTGTCTAGCTCTTCCCTTAAGTCAATAGCAGTTTCTTCATAATTCAATCAGGAAAAAAAACACATACTGAAGTAAACACAAGCAGTGAAAACAGTGAACACCCTCAAGCCCCATTAAAGACAGGAAACTTGACTCAGTGGCTCATATTAGGATCATGGCAGAGAACTTTAATATCCGAAATTTAAATCTTAGTTGTTTGAGGAGGCAGGTCTCACTATTGATATAACTGAAATCTGAATATCTCAGACTACACAAGTTCCTAAAGTTACACAGTTTGACTAGTGACCATCTGGATGATTTGAAAGAACAGCATTAAAAAAACAAACCACCACAAAACAAACAAACAAAACACACAGAAAATAAAAACAAACAAAACAAACAAACAAAAAACACCCACGCAACACAAAACAACACACCAAACAGCTGCAACTTGAACCAACATATATAAACACCTTTACAATTCTAGAAGAAGCTCTCTTGCATAAACCAGAATCAGTATTTGCGCAATAAATTATGCTTCTCCTTTGCAGGACCAACTTTAATTCTCAGTCTATTGCATATAAACTTTCTCTTGGTTTGAGCTAAGTTTGCTAGTGAAGAGTTACTTTAGTCACAAAACCAAAATTCTATAAACCACCCTAAGCTTTGGAAATACCTAAGCCTCTCTCATCTCCACATAACTGCAGACCTAATGCACCAGAACCTCTACAAATTTACACCTGCCCACTACTGTTCCTTGAAATACCTATCAGGTCTACGGTTCTTCCACTACAAAGTAGTTTCAGAAAGTCAGGAGAAAAACAGAGTAAAACAGGACAACCTTCAGTCAGAAAGCACCTGAAAAGCTGGAAAGAGACAATATCATGAAGAGTGGCACTTAGCTCATTCACACCTGCCTCACTTCAAAACCCAGAATCTGAGCACAAAAGGATTTCCACAAAACAAGGGAATGGAGCCATATTTCTGCACTACACATCTCCATTCTAAAGATAAGCAGGTTTTACATCCTAAAACAACTGTAAGGATGGTAGAGCTCATAGAAGGGCTTTCACGCCTTGAAAAAAGTCCAAAGAATAACATTCCTAGAAGTTATAGGGAATTGTTATTACTATTACACACAATCAACTCTGAGGAGTTAAAAACATACTGATTTTAAATTTTTTCCATTTACTAAATGTGACAGAAAGCAATAAAATTAATATGGAAGAAATATTTATCAACTCTTTTACAAATTGCAACTCAGCTGAAGTGGTTTCACATAGAGTGGACCAAATGAAACAGGAGTAAACTAAATATTAAACAGAAACACGCATGTTGAGATAGCCTTAGCTACCACATGCTCAATAAACTAGCATGTCAATCTCACCTTATGGCTAACAATTTGATGTCAGATGCCTTGCAGGTAGTTCAACTGCTCCTCACTAGACAAGGCTAATGTAACTTTGAATACAGCAGACCTTTCTGCATAAGTAGTCTAAATAGTTTTTATAAATCATATATTAATTTAATAAATGGATGTAATAGTCTGCAGAGCTACAGCTATTGAGTTAAACATTAACTTCCTATAACTGTAAAATGGGTATGATCTGATTGAAATTTAGTCAATTTTTATTTAAAAAAATCTACAATAATGATGATTTAAACATGATGATCATAGAACAACTCTTTTTCTAAAAAACACACTGAAAAACAAGCATTGGCTTTTATTTAAGGCAAGAAGTTTTAAGGGAAGTTTTGGGGTTTTTTTTCTTGGCTGTATGTTTCCAGTCTCCAAGAGACCCAAAGCATTTTAACTTTGAATACCAGTAATAAACATAGTATGCAAAAAGTTAACTAGAAATACAAATTAACAATTCTTTGTGTACAGTCATATGTTGTTCCCAATGGAAGAACTACAGTGCACATCTCATTAACAAGAATGTTGAGTAGGAAACATTCTTCCTTCACCAAATCTGTAATTTTATTGTCTCTTGTCTCTTCTGCTTAAATCAAGCTACAGAACAATAGAGAGATAAGCATACAACACACATCTTATTGTAAAAAAAGCAGCTAGGGGTCTGAAGAATTGTGAAAACATCTTTGCAGCATTTGAAGAGAAGGTGAATCTTCATATTTTTTAAACATTTAACATAGGACAGAAATCCTGACATTGGCCACTACTTCCAAAGGCATAAGACCTACAATTACTTATTTTTGCTTCACCTACCTGAGTAGGTTTAGTCCTCCTCAGTAAATACTAGTTACTTTTAGTAGTTCAACTCATCTAAGACTTGCACTGTCATATTGCAATCTCAGCCATGTGCAGTACAAAATGTTACCAAGAGATAGGGAAGAAAAAGCTCAGGAGATAGTATCTCATTTTGTTTAGATGAAGCTACAAAGAGCAGTATCAACTTCTGTAAATGCTTTGTGGATAATGCACAACAGGTAACAGCTAAAGACAATAGCTCAAATTCACAATCCTGGTCACCTAATCCTGTAGCAAATATACCCTTCAAGTAGCCTATAAACGTTCAATATTATTGTCAGATTAAGGGAGCTGTGTAAGTAAGGCTGCTCTGCCTTCTCCCCCCCCACACTCCTCCTCTCCTCCCCGGGGCCCCTCTTGTGCTTCCTCAGGGTTCCTGCTGCACCCTGGCCCAGCCGGCAGCACCAGCCCCCAGCACGGATGGGACCCCTCGGGGGCTGTGGCAGCCTGAGCCGCCGGGCACAGCCGGGTGGCAGCAGGGAGGGCGGGAGAAGGGGCTGCCTTTGGTGCTGGGGATCATCGCACCCCGCCAGAGGCTTCTGCGCCCCTGGAGCTGCGGGTGCTGCGATGCAGCCCGGCCACCCTCGCCCCGGGTTGCTGAGCCTCCCCTCTGCATCCCAGGACGAGAAGCAGAGACCCCCCCAGAACACGAGCGACAGCAGCGGGAGCAGCTCCGACGGGAAGCAGCCCCCGCTGAGCCGAGACGCCGCCGGTGCTCAGCCCAGCACCGCAGGTACTCCCACCGCGGCTGCTGGCTCGGGGTCACCTCCCAGACCCCCCCACACCCCCAGCACAGCTGGGGGCACCTTCTCTACCCCCTATAGCTCCAAGCAGCATCCAGCCCTCATCTCCGTGAGCAGAGCTGTGCCCCCCCCGAGCAGTGCCGGTACCCCCCCCCCCCGCTCTGCACCCCAGCACCGGCACCCTCACCCCGTCCCCCCAAGGGGGCGGGCCCCACCCGCCGCCCGCCCTGCTGCTCCCCCCACCCGCTGCAGAGGGGCAGGGACCCCACTCACTTTTGGCGAGACCACAGAGGGGCTTGAAGGCATCGATGATGTAGCAGAGGAAGAAGAGGAGGGGGATGGCGCGCTCGCACTTGTCCTTGGCCTCCTGACAGATCTATGACATCACTGA